>JAFIDM010000006.1:11241058-11253530 GCA_023159025.1 Thereuonema tuberculata | reverse complement strand
TATTAGTATTTGATAAATTAACGCAACCAATAACAATTTGGCTTATGATAACTGCCCTTTCGTTATTTCTGAAATTTAATGTTTGATACACATTATGTTTTTTTATTTTGTGTATATTTTGTTTATAGTTTTATATTTTATATATACAGGATGATTATAATTCAAAGTTCAACTTTCAACATGCTGTAAAAAAAAAGAGCCACTGCTCAAAAAGACCTGAATTTGAACTGAATATACTGGAAGAAAGAAGAAAAGGTATGGCATAAGAAAAAAAAAAAATACTTCCAAATATTAGCAATAAATGGCGATTTTCGCCCTATGACATCAATGGGTTCGGCTACAAGTGACATTTGACTCGCAATACGACGGCTATGGAGTGATTTGCACGTTAAACCAACTGAACTGCTCAATGACTGTATCGAGATTTTACTATATGAAAGACTTCAAACTCATTCAACAGTTGTGTTACTGTTAGTTTAAAATCCATCCACCAAGCAATCTCATACCAAATCGGATGGGAAAAATCGGTTTTAATTTTCGTGAGGTCAAAAACCGCATTAAAAGCAACAACGGAAACGGGTTTTAATTATCGCGAGACTTGCGCAAGACATATTCAATATGCTGTCCACCGTTTTCTGCCACAACTTGAAACCGAG
Source organism: Thereuonema tuberculata (assembly GCA_023159025.1). Classification (NCBI taxonomy): domain Eukaryota; kingdom Metazoa; phylum Arthropoda; class Chilopoda; order Scutigeromorpha; family Scutigeridae; genus Thereuonema; species Thereuonema tuberculata. Next base: position 11,252,874 of record JAFIDM010000006.1, on the reverse strand, counting down.
AAACAGCATGTTCCACAATAGATCGGAGTGTCGCAGTGCTGACGCTGTGAATATGTAGCGCAATGCGTGTCTTCAATTCAGCTTAATTTGCAATCGGAAGACTAAATGCAACATTTTTCAGATAACCCCACAGCCAGAAGTCACGAGAATTAAGATCAGGTGATCTTGACGGCCAAGCTATTGGAGAATGACGACTGAAAATTGTATCAATTCCTCTTGAGCAGCTGCTTCACTGGCTTTGCAATGTGTGGAGGAGCGCCATCTTGCAGAAAAAGGATGCTACCCACACATGCACGCTGTTAAAGTCAGTTGGAATGACGTGGTTGCGCAAACGACTCTCATAGCGTTTACCAATGACGGAACAGATACAAGACCCGCACCACCCATCTCCTCGAAAACAAAACGGCCATACGAAAAACGCTGGCGTTAACCCTTACCACACAGTTACCTTTCTGGTACCACACAGTACCAGAAGAGGCACTGGTTCATGTGCGAACGTATTTTCCATTGCCCATATTCTGCAATTCTGAGTCCTTGGAGATGGAAATGGGCTTCATCTGTCCACAAAGTGTTCCATGGCCATTCATTGTACACTTCCATGCGAGCAAGAAATTCTAGAGCAAGCTTTTTTTACTGGCAGGTTAGCAGCAAGCAACTTCTCAACATTAAAAATTTTATATGGATAGCTATGCAAGATGTTTCGAACAATATTATGTATCGTGCTCACAGGCATGCTCAAAGCTCGGGCAATTCCCCGCGCACTAAACGTTTGGAAACCACGTCTCGTCTGTTCCTGGACTGCTGTGGCCACATCTTTTTCTGACATCGAAGCAATTGGTTTCCTCCCTCTGCCAGATTCCACTTCAAAAGAACCTGCCTCTTCGAATTTCTTATCATTTTCTCCAGACCCTTGGCAGACATCGGAGCACAGCCTTTTTTCATACCCTCTACAGTACGAAACTTCTTCAGAGCTAATGGCATAGTCCCCGTTTTTGTAAAAGAGCTTCACAAGCAGAGTGCGATCCTTCATTGAAAGAGTCAAAGCGAGTTTCTCAGAAGCAATATGAGGAAAACGCCGCCTTTTTATAACAAATGCAATATGCCGTGAGCATGGCACGTCTTCTACCTTGAATATTATGACGCCTAAAGCACCATCTATCGCTAACATTTAGAAACATTTTTTTTTTGCCATTCCATTTCACCATTTTTTTTCCATTTGAAATTTCAGTTCAAATTTCAGGTAATTCTGATAATAACAATAATAAACATTATTAATTCAACTAAGCCTTACTAATCCATTTGAACATTTTTCCTCTATGTTTTTCAGCTTTTGTTTCTATAAGTGACGGGCGTCTCCATCACAGTGACTGATAAATTTAGTAACTTTGATACATTCCTATTTTAGGCACAATTGAAAAAGAATACATATATATTTTACGTAGATATGTAATTCTCTTGCATAAAAGTCGTCTGGCAATGGTGCATGTAGTCACGAATTGTGATCATTTCCGAACATGATCACGAATGTTTAAGAGGGCGAATTCGTCGTCCTTGGCCGTCCACTACCCCTGTACAGTTGGGCTGAGCATTCCGCGATTCACAGGCGCCAACATAGTCCGATTGACGGCTTGTTCGTCCCAAATGCAGGGCGAAACGGCGATTTGACCAACTGATCTCTTTCAGTCCAATGATATATCTTCTCTCAACTGCTCAACGAAGTGTGGATGGACTCAACATCAACCATTCTCAAATTCCGTGGCGGCTAATGCAATTTCTTATCTGCTTCTTTCTTTATTACTTCTTCATTAAAATAAGTTGATTGAAGGTTTGTTCAAACTATAACAATTCCTTCATGTTGTTTCTCGTGCTCGCTTCTAAAGATTATTATTTTATCGTAATTAGTTTTATTTGTAGGCTTGATAAAGAGAAGATGTTATTTTACCTTCTCGAAAAGTTGCATTTATAATAAATGTATTTTAAGTTCAGACATTTACTGGTGTTAGTAGTGATGATTTAAAATATTATGAAAGCTAAAACAGAAAGAATGAAGGAGAAATATGCTATGTATACTTATAAGTGTAAGTTATTCTGAAAAAAAAATTGTGTTAATTATTAGTGATAAAGCTATTTGAATGGATTCTTCAAGTGACAAATCGGCTACAGTTATATGAATTTCTAATACTTATTGTTCAAGTGAGAAATCTGCTAAACTTATAAGAAATTTTTAAGAATTTTACCTTTAACAGCAATCAACTTTGAAACTATTAACTTCAAACAACGACCGAATACGGCGGTAAAGGCAATACTGTCTGCCAAATTTAAAAATATTAAACATTCAAATATCTATATCTATTTTCTAAGGAATATACAACACATCTTCATTTAAACATTTTTTTCTTAAAATGACCAATAATATCAACAACCAGAATCTTATTCGTGGAACAGCTTCCTCTCAAAATCTTTCTTCTCCATTTCCAACATATTTATATTATGATTCGTTCAAATGTAGTTGTACTTTTCTATGGCTTAACGAATGAAATTTTATTTCAAATTATGAATACCTCAAGTTGTCAGTTTCAAATTACATAATGTTTTCTGGATAAAAAAAGTTTATCGTTATTACCCATCCTAATTAATTTATAAAGGAAATTCTTTGCTTATTATAAGAATTCGATCGACCATTACAGGTTCTGGTTCACCAACTTCTTCTCACTCTACCTATAAAATTCCAAAAGGAAACCTTCTGCTTTTCCTTTCTTCTTTCAAGTCTAAAACTTATAATATTTCAAAAGAGATATTACTTTTAGTTAGGTAAATGTAACAGGAATCTTTCATCTGGATTTCAGGAAATCAGTAATTATATGTAATCAATAGCTTCTATGGAATCAGTTATTGTTTGTTTTGTTGAGATGTGGAAGATATTGCACATAATAAAATAAAAAAGAAAAAAAGAAACCCAACCCTCATACATTTCTCACGTTAAATTCTGCTGCTTACCAGGTATATTTCTTGTTAATGAAAAACACAAACAAAAAATCTTTTTTTTTTTTTTTGCAACAATTTCATCTGAGAATGAAAAAATATGAAAATATTTAACATTAGCACACATGAAGGTTATTTCAAAATTGCAAATCACATTTTTAAATAGGCAAAGTACAATTTACTAATGTTTATACAAAATCTTGTAAAAGCATAAATAAACTCGAAGACGGAGCATAGAGCGGTGCGAACTTACTTCATTTATTTTTTATTTTATTTTATATTTATACAAAATAAAGTTTATTAAACGCAACTCACAACATATTAATATCTATGAGTTTAACGTTGTTTCTGATTACAGAAAAACATTGATTTTGATATTAGTCAGTCATTAAAGAACAGATATTAAAGAGAAGTCATTAATAATTTTCACAATGGAAGTTAATATTCACATTACTTCTATTATTAATATTTTTTAGAACTTTAATGTCAATTAGCATGTCGATCATAGCTTTAATGCTGAAAAAATTGCTAAGCGATCCTTAATAGCAGTCAGAACATTACGAAACCAGATCTAATACAATAATACATTACATTGATGAAAACCTGGGAAAATTTTGCAGCGAGACTTTTTATTTTATGTTTACCTTATATTTGTAGGATTTTGAAGTTATTGGGATTGAATGACGTTATTGAAATTAAAGGTGAATTTTGTTTTCTATCTTGACACTGAAATAGTCTTATTTTATTAGCCACACATTTGGGAGGTATTTTGATACATAGCAAAATCGGTAGCTATTGCGTTTGTCCTGTCCGTCCGTACTTATCTGTCCACCCATAAAATCTTTCGATCTGAAGGTCGGATAGACAAGCGAATTTCACCATCCTGTTCAGAGACCCAAACACTGTAGGAATATGTTATTTTCAGGATATCAGGATTCAGGAAAAGGGTATTCAAAGCCCCATGATGTTCTCGATATTTGGCATTGTTTTCATTGGATATCCTCTATTCCCTTACCTGTTAGAAATGAAACCATAACATTCCAGTTGTAAGGTCATTACATTCAAGTGTGTCTGCAACATATTTTAATCGTTTGAAATGCTGCCCAGAACCTGGAGGCAACAATATGTGTGAATCCAAACTGTTCGACAACATCGGTGATTGTGCGACCAACTTTCCGATAATCGTTTGCGGATGAAATCATCGAGACGATAACGAAGATCTCTTTTGTTGAGTTAGTCCTTCACTTCCAGCATTGTAAACAAAATCAAATTCCCCAGCCGTGCCTATTTTCTTTTTATCTGCTTTGAGCTACCACGTGACACCTATGCGCGCGATTCGGAATTTACAAGTGGATCTGTTTTTTTGGGGAACATCCACAGTTATGGAAATCGTCACAAGCTGTTTTGTCGGATTCTTTGGCTGTAACTTATTTATTATGTAATTATTTTTTAAATTAGAAACGTATTTACTTTTGCACCAAAAGTAAAATGTTGTTTGAAACTAATATTTTCAGTTCTTTTTGTTTTTATTGCTCATTTTAAGAACAAAATGTATTGATCTATTGCAATTGCACTTCGTAATGGATTCAATACATTTGAATTATTGTATAGTAAAGGAACGTTTTGTTAAAAATAGAAATTCATGTTGATTTCTGGCTTTTTAATTTATTATTTGGGTTTTGTAAGGAAAGAACAGTATTTGCTATTCGTTAGATTATAATGATTTCATTTTTATGACACAAATTTCACTATATTAACATTTTAAATCATTGTAAAGAAAAGATATTTCTTAGATAATTTTTTTTTTTGAAATTTCATAAAAGAATCAATTGGCTTCAAGACTTAAACGTTTTTAATCATTATTCACAAAAGATGATAAGGACGCAGTCAGGAATATTTTCACAAGTAAAACATATCAAAAGACAATTATTAAATTCAATTTCATTAACTCTGTCAACTAAGCTACGAAATTTCAAAACATGTACTGTTTCTCATTAATGAAAACATATTGATTTTGATATTAGTTAATCATTAAAGAACAGATATTAAAGATGAGTCATTAATAATCTCACAATGCAAGTAAATATCTACGTTACAACTGGTAATCAACTTTTTTCTATTTTCAACGGAGAACTTTAATGTTTACTGTAATTACTACGTATGTTTCATTAAATAATTGAATAATTAAAAGATACTTTCAAACTCAATAGAACATTTGGATAAAAGGCCTCTTGGAATAAATAGGATAAAATGATAATAATAACACATGTCCAAGAAATAACTTGAGGTGTTTGAAGCGCCGTAAGTTTATAAATATTAGGCGCATCGATCTAAAACTTTGCATTGTAGGGTTATGAATCATGGGGATTGAAAAAATGAGTAAAAAGTTTCTATTTCCATAGTCACTGCTGGAGGGCATGTGGGAAGTAAAATTTGTAAATAATGGCTTTGTAAATAATTACAGGATTCAGAATATCAATTGTATTGTTTTTCAAGTTTAGCTATTTTTTTATCTATTTTAGAGAAAAAAAGTTTCTAGTTCACATACTAAGCACCAGGAAACATATGGCGCTGCTGTCGGCTGTAAAATGGAGCTTGCTTTAAAAGGCTAATACACTTAAAGTTGCTGTAGCCCCAACCCGAAAAAGTCGCTACGAAACATTTTGGCTGTAGCAGTCTTAGAACCGTCTCACCACAGTTACAGTTACCAGTGTAATCTATACAAGAAGTTATTCATAAGGTGCATCCCTACAAGATCCGCAGCACACTATTATCACAGCACACACATTTACTCGCACACAGTTTTACCCGGGGTGGCGAATGGGGCGACCGCCCCAGGTCCCTCGCCTGGTTAGAAGAAAGAGGATAAAATAGGATTGTCGTTTTTTTTTTTTGGTAGTCAAGGGCCCTTCCAAATTCAAAGCCCCGCACTCTGTTAGCACGGCAGTGGCCTTCATATATTCTTTAGAATAACCATTATGTTCACAGTAACAATGGGGTATGATTTCACTGCTAAGTTGTTGTTCCATAGTTGTTCGAGGCGGAACATGCCCACGATCTGCAAACCTACACCGTTACAAGGATTCGCTACGCATCTCCATTGCTTAGTCAAATGTTTCCATTCAAGAGCATCATGGTGCCCTAAACGCAGTAAGCTTCATGCAAGATGAAACTACACTGAACATATCACGTGCTGCAGACACCTAACATATCACAGGGAGACTGCATGTGTAACGATCGTGTAGAAATCAAGCATTATTCTTATGCATGGCCTGCACGATCTCTACTATCAGTCCTTGTGAATTTTGGCTCTGGGGATATCTCAATAATAGTTTTTATCGAGATAGGATATACGAGGTACAGGACTTGAAAAATGCCATACGACGTGAATATGGGCGATTGCATGAAGAATTGCTCCGACATGTTATAGACCACGGTATGCATTGAATGCATTCATGGTCTGTTGCCAACATTAAATCCTCCATCGTCTGTGAGGATAGAGGACATATTAAAAATCTTCGGTTACCAACCATTCTGTTCCAAAATTCCGATTTCAAACGAGCAACGCGACAATTCTGCATAGCAGACACCAGCGCCACATGTTCCTTGATGGCACTTATGTCACCTAAGGAGGGGTTTTGAAGCTCAATTTAAATTTCAAATAATAAATTTAAGTTAAAATAATTTAATATTTTATTTTTAAGAAGCTTCAAATGAAAATTAAAAGTTTATTGAAATAAATTTGATTATTTAAAATTGTGATGACGTTATGAAGGAGAAGTGTATTTAATCCATTTCAAAAAATGCGAAGTATAGACAGTAGCCTGTAGACAGCAGAGAGCTGAGCGCATTAAGTTAAATGTGAAGGGCACTGAACAGATCCCGAGCGCAGTTAAGTGAGCGGAGCGCAGCACAGAAGTCTGTGAAAAGTCAATCACGAACGCAGTGGAAAATCACAAGTAGGTGAAAAGCCAAATGCCCGTAGATCGTCTGAAGTTATTAGAAGATAGACGCGAGGCTGAAATAAGAAGTAACACAACGCAGTTAACCGAAAGCGGCGAAAATAGAAAAGCCACGACTTGGAGAATTGCTCACAACGAACGCGCTGATGCAGCCAAGAACGCAACCCGGTTCGATAATCATAGTTAGTGGCAACCATGCCGTCAGAACCTCGTAATATGAAGACACGCAGATTAGTCCATGAAGCGGAGCCAATCAGAACAAGTCGAATCATATGATTTGCGGTTTCCAAAGGATTTTCGTGTTGGAGGTCAACGCCGAATATTTGAAAGGAACCAAGGGAACATTATAGGAACTCAGTGCTACTATGAAACAACTGGAATTAGCGGAATAAATTGCAACGCCGTCTACAAACTGTAAGTACAGAACTTTATGATTTGTGAAAGTGTTTCCGAGAATTTGGAGAAAAGAAGCAGTGTTTAAAGTTTAAAGTCCATCGTATTAATTCAAGGAACAGAATTAATATTTTTGTTAATAGTGTGTTTAAGAAGATTTATTTTCGACTAATAAATATCTTGAAAAATACTTCGAATTTAAGTATTAAGTTTAGTGCAACGAATAAGAATTAATAAGAAGAAAATAAGTAATTCTTATCTGTGGATATATAGTAAAAGTCATACTATATTTCTTAGTGATTAGTAACCTGTGTGAAGCGAAGAATTATTGTGTTGAACTTTACTCACATCAGCGTGCTTAAGTTTTGTGTGCATACTCAACGAATATTAGTACTTTGAGATTACTGCAAGTTGAAGAGTTAATAGTAACATTGTGTAATCAAGTAGATTATTCATGTGTGTACTTGCCTGGAGCGCTACTCCATAAGACAAAATATAATTCAGTTAAATGGACTCAGTGAAACTTTGAACTATTAAGGTTCATTTGTAAGTTATTACACTTGTACATTAATAAAAAAAAAATATATTTGTGAACCTCTTAGGTAGCTGACTCATCTACGATCAGTGGCCTCGGAATGTTTTGTGGTCCGATGAAACATTTCACATTTCACCCAAAATGCATAATTGCGGTATCTGGAATAAAACGCTTATGGAATACCCCAAAGAACCAAAATGCTTAAATTTAACTGCTTTATAAAAAATTCAAAATAATAAAAAAGGAAGTAAGTTGAAAATAAAAGTTGAAAATATTTAAAACTTAAATATTTAAGTTGAAATAAAACAAAAAGTAGGAACAAAATTATAAAAACATTGGGATAATAAGAAAAAAAAAACTCAGGCGGACAGTGAGGAAAAAAAAAAATATTTATACTGTATTTCTTTTAAGTATAGGGGAGACCGCGGTCAGTTGGCATAAGGGGCTAGTTGGCACACAGCTTCTTTTTCCTGCCACCGTATAGCTAGAGCGCTGACATCTTGGTAGTGGGAAGTGTATGTAAAGTTGCACCATCCACTGTTACTTTAGTTTGCTGAGAAGCGTCACGAAGGAAGTTATCCTTGTTTCATCGTTTTTCTGACTGGTGAGTAAATTTTTTCATCTTAAATTGTTTTATTCTGGTGAACATTAAGATCGAATTAAGGTACTGCTGATGGCGGTTTTCGAAAGAGTGGATAACTCTGGTTGCATACATGTAGCATAATCTTTTGTTTCTGATGTTTGGGATTGTGTGGTATCCATTTTGTCTTGGAAATCCCTGTGGGGCTAGTTGGCATAGTTAGGTAGGGATCAGTTGGCATAGCTATGACAAACGGTGAAAAAGGGGAAAAACTGGAGATGGCCAGATGAGCAATACTAAATTTATTACGACCAAACTAAAGTTCTGCGAAAATTGAACCCATCTGTTCAAATAACTCCTATGTTTGTGTTTGATATCAAACAATAACTATAGGTAGCTAAGAATTCATTGTTTGTTCGTACATTTAATTTAATTGGTCATACAGTTGTTTTTTTTTTGTTCAAATATTATTAAATTAAAATTTTTGATAAAATAAAATGTTTTTCTCTAAAATTACTGTGTTCTGCTCAAGTACCCCTATCCATAGCACGTTATGCCAACTCGCCCCTAGGGGTATGCCAACTAACTAGTTAGTTGGCATAGTTGCAAGCTTTTAGGAAAAGTGTTTTTGGGGTTACCTAAAAACGATTTAATTAATGGTTCCTACATAATTTTGTAGTCAAAAAGATTCACAAGAATCCGCCTCAGTATTGCACAAAAAAATAGAAAAATCAAAAACCAAAATCTATGCCAACTAGCCCCGATCTCCCCTACATAGAAACCATTGATGAGAAGTTATGTGATGATATAGCATCGATGCTGGATGACTTTGTCATGAACAAACTGAAGTGGAAAAACATAGGAGAAAATAACAACGCATAATTAGATTCCCTGGTGGTGTTAATTTTTCTAAATCCCAAACCTTTATCTTAAAAAGGAATGAGATAGTTGAACCTATTAACTATACTTTTAATTCCTACTACGCAATGAATTAAGAGATGAATCCGTATTTGTCATAAAATATTTGATGACGGGTAACTTTCATACATATGACTTTTCAGGCTTATCCTTTAATACTGGTTTCTATACAACTTAATACTTAAGCCCAGGCAGTATTAGAATAGCTATATACATATCTATTAATACAAGTTGTACTGCTAACAAAAAGTTCTGTAACTTCTAAAAGTTCATAAACTTTTTCACTTAATCACTTACCAATCACTTAACAATCCCCATTGTTCAAAAAGCTTGACACAGAGGGTATTATTTCTTTGTTGTGCATCATACTATCATTTTTTGGTAGTCAATGTTTCACAATTTGGTTTTACAGTACGGAATCCAAAGGTTTAGATGTGAAGGTAAGTGTCATATTTAATTTCGAATTAATTCACCAACACTAATTTGGATTAATTTGGATTAATTGATCCAAACTACAAATCTCACTTTATACAGTGAAACTCAATTTTGAAACGTCACTTTCTAACTTTGTCTGCTTTGCTGAATTCACTATAAATGAAGCACTTTTAGCTTTTGAAGAAGCTCACGGAATCTTACGCCATTAACAGCTTTAGTCGTAATCTCAGCTGGGTTGTCCTGACTGTTGACATACTTCAGACTGATTTCATTCTTTGTAATACAGTCCTTAACGGCGTAATACTTGAACTCGATGTGCTTGCTTCTGACTATCTCGAATTAACTCTTTATCAATTGGATAGTTGGCTGATTATCACAATGCAAAGTAGATATTTCATTGGACATGTCTTGATTTGTAATTCTGCGAGAGTTCTTTGACAACCTATTACTTCTCGTACACAATCATTGCATGCTAAAAGCTCACTGTCCTAAGTCAATTGAGCTACGACACTCTGTTTTTTCCAGGAGATTGCGCTATCGCCGATGACTATTACTGCTTAGGACGTGGATTGCCACTCGTTCTATCCCAAAAAAATTACATCCGTATATGCACCAAGCTTATTCTCTCCCTTGGAGAATGTCGTCTTCATGCTCTTAGTACCATGTAAGCATCCATGCAGGATGCGTTTGACATTTTGCATATCAACTTGAGATAGGTAATTACTCTTCTCTGAGCATCTGTTGACCGCGTACATTATGTCGAGCCTGGAACAATTGCTGAAGTAATTTAAACTACCAACAATACTTCTGTACCTGAGGTGTTCTGATTTGTCAAGTGCATTAGCATCTTCACAGTTGTGTTGACTTTTACGAGATGTTTCTATTAATGGGGTGATACAGTTTTGCAGTCGGACATCTATTGTCTATCCAGAAGATCGTGGATAAACTTTTCTTGCGAAATGGTTAATGTTTTGTGGTTGATATCATAGTTTATGTCCATACCGAGATAACTGTTTATACGACCTAAGTCCTTGATCATGAAAAGTCGATTCAAAAGATGTTTAATTTCTTGAATAATCTTTCCATCACGCCCCAAAATTAATACGTGATCTATATATAACAGAATAATACACTTGTCCTTTTTAAAAGTAAATGTGAACATACACGGTTCGGATTAATTTCACAGAACCCATTCTTCAACAATTGCTCTCTCAGAGTTTCGTGCCAGTTCTGGCCGGCCTGCTTCAGTCCTTAAATTGACTTAAGTAATTTTAGTTCCTTGCATTTCTTATCGTTTAATTCCACGTCTTAGGGAACTTCAATATATATCATGATCAATCGTACCATTTAGGTAGGCAGCATTGACGTCACATTGATGTACATCATACTTCTCTTGAACAGCGATTGTATGAGTGATCGAATGGTGGATAAATTCGGCTTAGCTGCTTAGATACTTCCATAACTGATGTCCTTTTTCTGGAGATAACCGTTCACGACTAACCTGCTCTTATATTTCGTGAAGTTACCTTTGTCATCTCTTTTTATCTTGAAGATCCATTGAGTAGTTAATGGACTCATAATCTGTGATCACCGTTTCCAACCATGTCCTATGCTTTTCAAGATTTCCAAGCTCCTAATTAATGGATTCTGTTCTCATTAACATAGACATTTCTGGTCTCCACGATTTTCTTATCTTCTGTATCGTAAACTATATAACCTCTTGTGATATTTGAATATTCTAGGAAGACTCCTTTGTCGATCCTTGAAGCAAACTTATTACGTAATCGAATCTTCGGCAATTTCAGGTAGGCAATGCTACCGAACTTTCTTAAATGCTTCACATTCGGTATCTTTTCACCCTTATACCATCTAGTGAATTAGATATCGTTCTCAATGCTTTCATGCGGCGTACGGTTGAGTATGTAGTTCGCACATTGCATTGCATATGTCCAATACTTCATGGGAAGTCTTGCATCGATTATCATAGTTCTTGCGGTTTAGAGAAGGGATC
>JAFIDM010000006.1:11221061-11240658 GCA_023159025.1 Thereuonema tuberculata | reverse complement strand
CTCCGTGCTTGAGAAAGTCAACAATGTTTTTGTTGGTGTATTCTGTTCCTTGATCGGATAACAGATGTTTAAGCTTATGACCGCTCGTACGCTCGGCATATTCTATGAACAACTTAAAACATTCGAAGACTTTATCCTTACTACCAATGATATCAATGAAGCTTCTTCGTGTGAAGTCATCAATTAAGGTGAGAATGTAACTTTTCTTGCCGCTCTGATCCTATATCGGGTCAAAAAGATCTATATATACAAATTCTAGTGTTTCAGATGATCTAATATTCTTTATTTTTTCGATGATCTATATTACTTTGTCATCTTACTTTGTTTGCAGGAGTCACAGAAGTAATCGTTTGGGTTTTTAGGAATGTCAATATTCTCCAATCCCTATAACAATCCTTTCGCTTGGATCAATCTCGTTTTCTTGGCTGAGATGTGGGCTAACATAGCATGCCATAACAAATACATTTTGTTTTACGGTTTACCGGTTCGCTATTTATCTTATACAAGTTGTTGCGTCTATGTCCTAACATAATTCTTCTTGAATCACTTACAGTATATTTGTTGTTGTTAATATATTGCGAGCATCCATGTCTATCCAACGCTTCAGCTGAGATTAGGTTGATTAATATTTCTGGCACAGGATAAGTGTTCGTGAATCTCACTGTGTGAAATCGGTCTTTAAGCACTTCCATATTGAGATCGATGGATCCATAGTCCATAGGCTGAAATCGGTACGTTTGATGCCCCGTATACCTGAGTTGGGTTACTAAGTTCTTCGTAGGTGATAAACAACTCTTTGCAATTGTAAATATTATTGCTGGTTGCACTATCGATGTACCAGTCTGATCGAATATCCGTTCGCCGTACATCACTAACACGCCTGAGAAATTCTTTGATTTCTTGTTCTCACATGGCATTTCTTTTTGGTTTTTACTTTCCTTGTCGGCTTTCTTTCTGCAGTATCTGGCAATATGACCCACTTTGCCACAATTGAAGCATCTTCTAGTATCATGGGACTTGTTGGATGATTTCTTGGCTTGAGGAGTGACTACAGATTTTTTTGTGTGAGAATGCGAGATGGATGAAAAAACGATGTAATTGATTTTTGTATGAGTCTTGGATTAAGCGATCCCGTCACATGAGGTAAGCAAATTTAACTGTATTTTGTAATTTCTCAACTTTCAAATGTTCAATTCCGATGGTTCCTAGTGATAGTCTCTTCTAGCAAGATGAGCATTTCCTCTTTTCGCTAGACTGACGTTCCCAGGAAGTTGAAACATCCGACGACAACTTTCGGTTCCGGTTTCTGAAACTAGTTCCAAAACGGATATATTTGATGTCGAAAAAAAAACACACGTGCCGTAAAACTAGATTTATATCACCTTTTTTTTTATTCTTGTTTTGTCTTATTTTATTATTCTTGTTAACGTATAGGAGTTCTAGAAAGTTCTTCACAAGCTCCTTTCATTCAATAGCCGTAGCTGGTAATCCTTAACGTTGCCGAATCAATCGATACAGATTAACTATCTAGGGTTTAAATGTGTTCTAAATCTCAATTCGATGTTTAGTCGGATGTATCGTTTTTGCAAGAAACATAAAAGTCATTCTCACTCTGCTTGCTTGTCACGATGGTTGAGGGATGCATCGTATCCAATTCAAGTCGGTTGATTGAATACACTGGTCAGAATCACATATACTGGATTCGTACACTTTTCAATATGGCCACTTGCCACAAACACCAAAACGATAACACTGATGTCGGCTTATCGCCATGGAAACTTCGTATTTTGACTGACAAACGTTTCCATGATTTCGCAGAATTAACACTTCAGCTTTCCGTCGTACTTCGGCATAATTTTCCTAAATTTCCCTTTGCTCTTGGTGAAACACTGCTCACCGAAAAACACATCACTTGGAAGCGACGCCCGCTTGCCATGGAGATCACAATGACAATCACATAACAATCACCATTGTTCAAATAGTTTGAAATACTTCCTTTTCTTTGTTGTGCATCACACTATCATTTCTTGGTAGTCATGGTTTCACAATTTGTTTTTACAGTATGGAATGCAAAAGTTTGGATATGAAGGTAAGTACAATGTTTAATTTCGTATTAATTCACCAACACGGAATTGATTCAAACTACAGAAAACTTCACCTTGCTCCTATAGTTTTGTATATTTTTTGAGACTTCTGTTTCATGCAGAACAAATACTATAATGTATTCAAATTCCTGCACTATCTTGTCCACACTGAAAAGCGGCTGGACAGAAGCGTTTAATGAAAATTCCTCTAATTGTGACCAATAATTTTTCCCCCGTACCTTCCAATTACAACTAAAACAATAAATTTATCAATAAAGAAAAAATTGTTTTCTCTATGTCTTTTGAAAGTACTGAGCTATAGATACTGGGCGAACCCAGCAGGGAAAACCAGAAACAGTTGTCCTTTTTTATTTGTTTTCATGTTTTTTCATTGTAAAAGTAATTACAACTAAATCTCCATGTACGTACATATTTATGTATTTATTTTCGTGGAATACGTGTATCTTATACTTACATTTATACATAAATTCGAAGACCATGAACAATTTTATGAAAATACTGAAAAACAAGTCCATGTGAACATGAGTGAGAAAATGGTTTAAGATATATAAGAATGATAAAGATGTACTGCTTTTCAACTGGGAAAATATTATAATTTCTTAAGATATTGCAAGTAATCAAAAATCAATTTTTTTTTACTAATCGTACATTTACAAAATAGCAAAGAATTTATTTGGAAATCTTTGATAATGAATGAAAATCTTTTTTTATGCAACAAAAGTTATGTAACCAAAGCAAAATCGCAATGTACAGTCAATAACGATATAATTCGAAATGTAACAATATATACAATCATAAGAAAAAAGTTTCTAGTTCACATACTAACCATCAGGGAGCATGTGGCGATGCTGTCGGATGTGAAAATGGAGCTCCCTTGAAAATGCCAGTACACTTGAAGTTGCTGTAGCCCCAACCCGATCAAGTCGCTACGAACCAATTTAGCTGCAGCAGTGGTAAAACTGTCTCGACACAGTTACAATTGGACTGTTCGGAAGCCAATCAGAGTAAGTCATTTTTTTTTAAATTGAAATATTTACTGTAAGTCATACTCTAATGTATATACTTTCAGTTGTGAAAGAGCCCATGTCACTGCTTCGAGATATCAGCAACAGATAACGACACTTATTTTGACCACCGAATAAAAATGTGAATTGTTCGGATGTCAATTAGTGTAAGTCATTTTAACCAAATACCATTATAGACAATATGCGAGGGCCGCGCGGTTGGCGTTGTCGCTATGACATCGGCCTCTCACCTCTGAGTACCGGAGTTCGGTTCTCATGTGGGTTTCGTGATGGTGGACGATCCGCGCTTGGCAGGTTTTCTCGGGGTTCTCCATTTCCCCTGCACTTCTCCCACCATACTTTCTCAGTCTTTCTCTCCATCTTTCCTTCTTTCCGTGGGTTAGTACAATGGAATTCCGGACGCAGTGCTTGGCTTCTCTGCCACCCACATTCACTACATAAACATAAAAACATAGACAATACGCGAAAGTAAGTGATTAATAGCGGGACAAAAACGCGCAGCGATCCTAGCGGCAAGTCCCGAATGAGCGAAACCTCGTATCGTATTATTCTACTGCTTGCAGTCTTCTATAGTGTGGAAATTGTAAATATTACAGTTTTATATATGTTGTTGGAATTATATAAATATTTCTGGTGTAATTGTTTACAATGTTCAGATTTTTTTGAAAGAAATCATAAAATAATTTTGGTGTAATTAAAGTTTAAATCCAACATGTTGTTATTTTAATAATAACATGTTTTTGGTTTGTTTTAATAACAACTATATGTTGAAACTGAAATAACATAGAATGTGGGGAATTCAATCCGTCTGGCGAACGATAAGAGGATAAGCGGAGTAACGATAAGAGGATCAGTTTAATTTTGTGACGTAAAGGAAAAATTTTAGTTAATTTTTTTATTTTTATAAAATATTTATATTATATTTATATTTCTTATTTTTATTCATTTAATAAATTCCTATTCCTCCTGTTCTGTCTAGGTCAATATTTATAACTATGAACTTCTTTCTATACTATTTATCAGCATACAGAGGCATAAGTATTGGAATTTGATGTTACATGGACTTGCCACTAGGTTCGCTGCTGTCAAATTGTCTCTCAAGTTAAAAATATTGGTAATCGCTTTGTTTCGCGTATTGTCATTTGTGGAATTTGTTTTAACAAATAAATTTAAAAACCATACTCAACGTAACTATGAGTGAAAATACACTTTGTTTATCGTTAGAAAATGATGAAAATGATCCTGACTCTGATAAAAGTTAATTAGCTAAACATAAAATGGCTTAGATATTGCAAAAATAAAACAAAATCAATGTTCTATAAAGAAACGCTGCAAGATGATTTTCCGTTTTATGAGATCAACATTGTGAAGGCTCCAGCAAAAGGAAGAACTCCCAATTTGGTTAACATTGTTCAGGAGCCACTCTATCTAAATTGTAGCCCTGTGAAGCCTTTAAAAAAGAAGCCCATGTATGATTTGCTGACCTATATTCCACCGCACTACCACGCATTTTATAAACGTTTGCTAGTACTAAACGAGAGAACACGAGCTTCAACTTCAAAACAAGTTAATGTAGAAGCAAAAAAAAACAGTGATCTCGACGATTCGGATTACATAGATTATCTTAAAAAAATTTCAGAGGACACTTAGCTTAAGTCAGTTTTTTTTCAAAATTTTGAGTTTTTTTATTAACACCTTTACTATTTTTGTCTTAATTTTTTGTATTTAGGTGTATAGTTATGTTATCTTTCAATAAAAAAAATATTCTTCAAATTTACAAACGTTGTTATTTTTGGGTAAACAATTTTGCAAAACCCTATTTATTTCATTTCTTGATTTACTGACTTACTCTGATTGGCTTCTGAGCAGTCCAATTAATACTGTCATGACCGCGCTGTTGGCGATGTCGCTAAGACACTGGCCTTTCATCTCTGAGTCCCGGGTTCGGTTCTCATGTGGATATCTTTGATCGTGCGATACTCACTGGCCAGGTTTGTAACTGAATCTCCATGTACATATTTATTTATTTTCGGAGAAACTTAAACTTATATTTATACATAAACTTCAAGACTATGTACAAACTATAAAAATACCGAAGAACAAGTCCATATGAACATGCATGAGAAAACGCTTTATTCAGATATATAAGAATGATTAGCATATACTTCTTTTCAACTGGGAGAAAATTATAATTTTTTAATTAAAGCAAAATCGCAATGTGCAGTCCAATAACTATGTAATTCGAAATGTAATAATATAATTGGAAATATAGTGGCCACTGTCTATAAGCGAATTTCAATATATTTATTTAGCATACACGAACACACCACCAGAAAAGGACAATGTTTACATAGTACTGAGTCAAAAATCAAGATAGAAAAACCAGTGGTTGAGACTGTCTTCAAACTAGCCATTTAGCTGAAATTGTATCAGAATGATTATATAGGTTAGTATTGTTCCAAAAATCTGAAATAGAATAAAAGAATCAAATAAATGCTTGAAAAGATGTGAAAATAATCATGCGATATAATATAGTGTAACAGTGATATAATACAGACTATATTACTGTAGATAATTTCATTGAATTGTAATAATTCTTTATTTTGTTTTATTATCTCCTCATGTTATGAAATGTTATTTAAAAGATTTATTGCATTTGAATTCTGATTAGAAATAGCGGCGGACATATGATGGATACAGCGTTAATCATACCTGGTGGCGTTTAGGTATTAATAATTCTTGGCATCTAGTTTGAACGTATTTCATTGCTGTTTGGAACAGTGCAATGTCGTATTTGAGCTCTTGGCATACGACGGAAAAAGATGGATAGGAAATCCGTAAGATTAAATGACGTTAATATCAGGTATTTTCGTAATTGATTATGAATGTGGTAATAACTGAATTATAATTGTCATTTTCAATTTTATATAGATTTTTTCCTTTATCCGTTGATAAGGACGTATGATTAGGCACAACATCAAGTTAGGCATAGATGTTCAGGCAGGCCTAGGATTTACCGGGATTTGTATCAGAGATTGGTCCAAGTAAAGCATTTTTTGTATATCCGTATTATTTCCTATGTGAAAGGATATGAATCGGGCGTACGGATGTATTGTGGATGAATTCATTTGGTCCGTGGGAAATTCATATGCAGTCAGAGTTCCTATGTGGAAGCTACTAGTTCCTCGATGCTGCGAGACAAGGCTAACGAACATGGTGATTCCTTTTAATGTTCGATCTGTGTTACGGGTTACAAGGAGCGTTACTACAAGTTCAAGGTAGGACAGTCTATTTTACCTGAAGTTATTCTTTGGAGTCAAGAACATTTACGTCGAGAGAAATTCAACGATATATATTTCAATAGTGCCAAAGAACTATCTTCAAGTTTAGTTATAGTATCGAAGACTGACGTTATGTAAATTTAGTTAAGTCATTAAGAATATGATCAAATTCTAGATTTTGATGATTGTTCCTTGATTAAAGAGAATTTATAAAAGTGTTGTAGGGATTTTGTTAATCCATATTTGTTAGGTTATCAACGACCGAGTTAATACCTGCAAAAGAATTCTTTTTTGATTAAATGTTTCTTTGGGTGTATGAAGATTTAATTTTAGGAACATAAGTTTCAATGCTGATATTTTGATCTGTAGTATCATGAGTACTTTACAGATAGTATTACAACGATTTGTTTATTTATTCATTTTCGAACAACCGAACGTTGTTCTATGTATTTTGCTGTAATTTATTTAGGATCACTTCATAGTCGATAATTTTAATCTTGGAGATTAAATGTTCTAGCAATATCTCATAGGATTTAATAGTTGTGACATCAATGTACTGGATTATGACCATTCATTAAATTTTGTTATTTTGATGCCAATCTATCTTGAACATTGTTTAATGTTATTCTTTGCTATTATTTATATTCAGATTGTGGAATTGATTATTGTTTCATCCACAGTTTTCAACAAATTATAGAACAACCCAAATGATAAAATTTTAAATATCTACACAACTTTATTTTACAATTATTGGTCAAAATAATTTGTTTTTACTTAATATTCTCTGTTTTTTGTTAAATGATTTAAAGTAGCATTAAATATACATAACTATAAACTTTACATGAATGATACAGAATTAAAATTCTTAATTAAATGACTTACTGTAGTTAATAATTGAAGATTTATTGAAAATAAACCACACACTGAAAATTCGGTAGAATTTGATGAAGACATCACCACTGATAAAAATGCCTACGACGGAAACAGATTGTTTTTGAAAATTCCAGAATAACAACATTAAAATTTAAAAAATTTTTTTAATTTACATGTGATGAAGATCTATTCATTTAGATATTTATATTCAGTCTATTTCATTAGTATTTTGAATAAGAACTATATATAAACTATATATATAATTATATATATTACTTTTCGATCTCCCCTCTTACATATGTATTTATTGATATATATATATATATACGAAGATGGATTAAAAAGTAACGCACAACAATTTTTTTATGGTTTATTATTTTGGTCCGGACGTTCAAATTGTGGACGACACTTAGCTTGAATCGTGCACTATAGAGAGCAATTGCTCGATCAGGTGTCGCGTGAACTACTGTGAAAAGATGGCGCGTTTGCTATTATTTTCGACTACTGAAGAGCAGCGAAATGTAATTCCTTTTTTTGTGGACAAAACGAAAACCTCAGAGAATTCCACACAGAAATGTTGGAGGTGTATGGTGCTGACTGTCTGGACCGTAGCACATTTGCAGATGGTGCAGGTTGTTTGAAGAGGACCTAGTAAACCTTACTGATGAAAGGCGTTCCGGTCGATCAGTGACTGTTGCAACACCTCCCAATGTCATACCCTTTGAGGCGGCCATTCGAAATGATCGAAGCATTATTCTGTGGACCTTGAAACAACAATTCAACATTTCTTACGATATAGTGTACGGCATTGTGCATGATAGATTTAGATTCGTAAAGATCTGTCAGGTTTGCAGAAGGGCTAGAGAATGATCATTTGCTTGGATCACTTGGAGCGTTACGCTGAAGAAGGTCGTGACTTTTTGGAAGGTGTAATGATTGGCGATGAATCTTGGGCATACCACTAATCGCCCGAAACAAAGCAGAATATGGAAACATTCTGGGTCTCCGCCACTGAAGAAATTTAAAGTCACCCAAATAGCTGAAAAAGTTCTGGAGACGACGTTCAGGAACATGCATGGCGTATTCTAGGCGTAGTTTCTTCCAACCGCGACCACTGTGAATGCCGCAACCTACAGTAGAACATTGACAAAGTTGCGTCCTGTTCTTCGAGAAAACGCCCTAACAGAGACGCTCCAAATGTCAGACTTCTTCATGACAATGCTCGCCCCTATATCGCGGCTTCTGTTTGTGACAAAATTGAGTAATTTAGTTGGGAGGGGTTCTGACATCCAGACTATAGTCCAGAACTCGCACCGTCTGACTTTGATCTCTTTGGACTATTTAGGAAATTCCTAGGAGACCATCGTTTCAGTTCGAATGAAGAAGTGAAATTGGCCGTGAGCAGGTGGCTGCGATCCAAGGAAACGGAGTTGTATGAACGAGTAATACAGAAGTTGGTGTTACGTTGAAATGTGTCGAGAGACTTGGTCCAAATGTTGAAAACATTTGTTGTCTGTTTGGATACTATTGTTTTTTTCTCTTACAAATTAAGTATTTTGCAAAGAAAATTATTGTATGTTTCTTTTTGATCTCCCCTTTGATATATACAGAGGGGTCGTGCAATACGTACTCACTCTTTGATAATCAATATCTCGGAACAAAATGGTGTAGTGCCATAGTGTAGAGTTCAAAATGCTAATAAAATAGACTAAAATTGTCTCTATTTGCAAATCTTATCAAGTTAACTTAATGTCAGAAGAAATTTATTTTGCATATTCCATCCTTTTTATTTGAATAGATTTAATTAAAGTATATACTAAATAAATTATTACACAGATTTCATTTGATATTATGTTTGTCAACAATATAACATTAAAACTTCAGCTGCAAAAATAACATGTTGTAAATAAAAATTTGAACCTCATAATAATTGAAATTTATTTTGATTTTCAGTAGTCCTATACTTATATACGTGTATAATAGTAGATTGTGATTTTTAAAACTTCGAGTATCCTGCTGGTCATGTAGACGAATCACTCGTAATTGAGGCTGTGGAAAGATGGTAGAATTGATAGTACAAGTGGTCACTCATCACATCAGTAAGGCTCTAGTCGACACAATATGATTACTGCTAGAGACACTCTATTGGCATTGAGGCAAGCCCTAACTGCTCCGACAGTATGTCTCTAAACTATCCAGAGAAATATGGGTTCCTGTATCCCCTATAAATCCGAGCCATTGCTAGACGAATAGCAGAAGCTGGGCTTGAATCCGTCCCTCATTAGAAAGACGGTCTACTTAACGATGTTGTCAGCCAATTCTTACAACAGCTTAGATTCCTTCTCATAGTATGTCTAAAATTTAAATGCACAACAACAATTTAAGATGCTGAACTCGCTATTTTACTGTTCGCGTCACAGCAAATTTCCATCAGGAAAAATAACCGTCCACACAAAGCACTCGTTTCATTTCAGGTCCCGACTTACAAGGACGGCAAATGCATCAGTCATCGAACATCCAGCATTTGCAGGATATTGCAGAGATATTCACTAACCAAAAGACGCCATAAGTATTTTGCTTGATGCAAGTGAAGCCCAAAATGGCCTCCGTAAAAGTCAGAAACGATTCAACTCAATACTAATAATGTACTAAATATGCGCTATTATTAAATATTTTTTACGTGAAATTTAAATCAACTCCAATTCTCTTCATCCCAAATGGCACTTACAAAGTTTCATTGAAATTTAGTATTTTCTTCATGAAATTTTTAATTGCAAATCGGAAGCTGACCTAAATTCGAAAACAGCCAAAAGAAGTAAAAGATAAAATATGAATAAATAATAAATAAAATTTAAATGCCTCAATAAACATAAGAATCAACTCAGTAAATGCACAAACAAGATACATTTCTTTTATTTATCTCGTTTGTGCATTTCTTGAGTTTATTAATAATGTAAGTTTATCTTTCTGTAAATGGAACTAAAATCAAGAAATAACATTATGCGGGTCAGCTAATTATTGTCTATGTATGAGTTCTCACTTGTATTCAACGAATTCTTCTTGTTTAATCTCCAACTGGATAAAACCAGATTTCTTTCAATCTACTTTCTCACAGAACAATTGATCCATAAATGTTGGACGAGAACATTTTAAGCATGAATTATCTTAGTATTTCTTGATTTCCTATGACTTTTAAAATTTATAAGTTTATTCATTGTAGGCTTATAATTGTTAGGGTAAAATTATGACTCCAATATCTCTAAAAAAAATTCCTAAATTCAAATTTATTTCAGGGGTTAAAATTTAACATTGCTAGTTCTCAAAGACTTTTTTTTACCATGTACACACATTTTCTATGTGAAAACAGTTTGAATTTTCACTTAAAATATTTGTCCAATCTTTGAATAGAGTAAGATCAATTATGAAATAATACTTTGAAAAGGAATGATTAGTAAAAATTTATAAAAAAAACAGTTCGGTTTATATCGATAACCGTTTACAGCACGTTTAATTGTATTCAATTAAATTATTTAAAACATAGTTAATTTTATCATTTAAATCTATATTACCTGCATCTCAATCAAGGCATCCTTACCCTTAGAATCACCAATAACAGTTCTCAAGTTTACTTGCAGCTCTGAAACCTATAATAAATTATAAAGGAACTGATATTAATGTTAGACCAGTCAAATCGTACAAAAAAAAAAAAACGTTAAAAACGCAAAACGCGATGTAAAGCTGCATTTTTGGTATGTTATTTAGACTCGTTAGGAAAGTATGAAACTATTGTTTTGCAAGCAAATAAAAGTTGTGCTAGCTGCGTAATACTTGAAAAACTGCAAAATTTTCGGACTTTTTGAAGTTTCTGCAGTTTAATTTACAAACTACGCGTGTTTTGACTTTAGTTGACATTATAATTTTAAAGTATAATAAATTTGTGACAGTTTAAGCCCACCCACAGCTCCGCATATCTAATAAGTTTTGAGATATGACACTTTAAAAATTGGCGTGTTTACGCATGTTTTCCAAAAATTCAGTTTCGCTTTTGTTTTCAGTCAAATATCGGCACAACCGCTCATCCTACAATAAAAATTATAAGGAACTACGTTTTAGCTTATTTAATTACCTTTCATTCAAGCGCAAAACGGGATCAGTAGACAATATAGTTCTCTAGCAATCACTAAAAAATCAAAAATTGCGAAAATAGATTTTTAAAATATGGGCCTAACCTAAACACTGCTAACATGAAATTATGGGCATTAGGCGAAAGAAAAAGCCAGGTAAAAAGTTGTAATGTCTATTGACATTTATTATGTTGCAAAAAATAATTAAAATTTTATTAAAAATTAACGTTTACATTTTCGGAGGGTCCCGGTTGATTATCTTGAGACAACTTTTGTTGAGACAACATCTCCTCCATAGGGAAAGATTTGTCGATGTATTCTTCGTTGTCGGAGTCCTCTATTTCAATTGTGGGGGCATTTTGACATGACTTGCCCCAACAGAAATGACAGAGAACAGAGCACTTAGCCCTGTTGTCTGGCACGTGCAACCTCGTCTATTGCACCCTTTGCGGCACTTGCTTGATATGAATTTTAGGAGGGTTGGTGGAGCTTGGTGCTTTGTGGAAGTCAGTGAAACCTCTTCAGTTGGGGGCAGACGAGCCAGGTGGACCTTGACGTTGGCAGCTGATCGCACGAAGATTTCGTAACGGAGAGTGTGAAGAGTGCTGGTGACTCCTCCTCCATACAGAGCCACAAGAAGTTTTTTCCAGCAGCGGCTATTTCGTCATGAGTGGCATCTGGCTGTAGGAAAATGGTAGCCACATCAACCAGCCGTGGATGCTTTTGGAGGACGCTCAACATCTTCATCATTCCATGCCAGGCAAGGGCCGAAGTAGTGTCGCATCCGGTGAAGGCGTGCACAAATAATACAAATCCAGGGAGAAATGATAGCTAACCGGCATTGAAAGATGTAGAGGAAAACTGCAAAGAGCCTGATTCACTCCTGCCACTTTTGTGAAGAACATATTGTCCACACTAGATCCCAATCCATTTAGGAGTACCAAGAGGTCCACATCCTCTCCAACTATTATTTCTTTTTCATAGGATCTGCTCTTGTCTAGCGCTGTTCTCACTATTGTGCAGTCTGCGTCCTCTGTTGCTTGCTTTGTTTGGATCCCCTCGTTTTCCTGAACAGAGAAGTCGATCATGCGCCGCTTGTTGTTATCGTTTGACAGCAATTTCTCCTGAGGCATCTTGATCAATGTTACATCTTCAAACATTATGTCGCTGCATGATGAAGCTGCAAACCGACGAACCTTTCTACAGTTTTTGTGTTTCTTGTTCCCCATCTTCTGGATAGCCGTCAAATACAACTGCCTTATTCCTCCCAAAGTGTCTTAATGTCTAGTTGACGTAAGCAGCTACAATTTCCCTGAGTGACCTATTCTGGTGCCAGATGACCTTATGGAGCAAGTAGCCTCCATCCACAACAACGAATATATGGGTTCCTATAGGGATGTTTCCGGGGAGTGAGTAAAAGCTGAGTAACAGCTTGATTTTGTGCCTTTAAGCATCCCCTCTTCACAAAACAAAGCCATTGGGTAGGGAGCCAATTTGTATTTGAAGTATTCTTTCAGGTCCTTATCTGTCTGTTTTGTGATACAGAGCCTTTGGAAAATGGTGAGAGGATCTATTTCAACCTGTTTGTTTTGAACTTTAACGGTAACTGACCACACGGTTCGTACTTTGTCTTTTCATTTGAAGCCAACTTTCCCAAACGAGATTCTCGTGATTTTTTTTGATCCTATCAATTCTCAATTCTTCTGCCATGTGGAAATTGACTTTAGAGCCCCCAACAATGCCACTGCTGATAGACATTATTTTTCGAAGAATACATGACAAATCTTTCCCTTTGGAGGAGATGTCTCAACAACAGTTGTCTCATCAAGATAATCAACCGGGACCATCCCAAAAATGTAAACTTTAATTTTTCATAATATTTTAATTATTTTCTGTAGCATAATAAATGTCAATAGACATTACAACTGTTTACCTGGCTTTTTCTTTCGCCTAATGCCCATAATTTCATGTTAGCAGTGTTTAGGTTAGGCCCATATCTTAAAAATCTATTTTCGCAATTTTTGATTTTTTAGTGATTGCTAGAGAACTATATGGTCTACTGATCCCGTTTTGCACTTAAAAGAAAGGTAATTAAATGTGCTAAAACGTAGTTTCTTATAATTTTTATTGTAGGATGAGCGGTTGTGCCGATATTTGGCTGAAAACAAAAGCGAAACTGAATTTTTGGAAAACATGCGAAAACATGTGAATTTTTGAAGTGTTATATCTCAAAACTTATTAGACGTATGGAACTGTGGGTGGGCTTAAATTCTCACAAAATTAATATACTTTAAAAATTATAACCCCTACAACTATTAGAGATACAGCAGTAGATAAAGTACTCAATCGGTACGAAAAATGAAATTCAAATTTGTTTATAGATGTTAATTGTTATTTTTTATTCCTCAGTTTTCAATATCTTCCAAAAATGTACAATGTAACAATTCATTTTACTGAAATAATATGGCTATTATCTTAAGTTTTATTTACTTATTTACTATTTAGTGACCAATTACCCGCACATGGGCTTAATCGTTTTCTCAATATTTTATACGACTTGGTTTTTTATTTTATTTAATATTTAGAAATTAAATTGGCTCTTATTTAACATCCAATTAACTCACATTAATTTGCTAAAGTAATTCGATTAATAAATATGAAAGGTTTTCCCTTTAATTATGTATTTAAATTTAAAATTTGTTGAAGGGAAATAATACAGATTGTTGTGATAATTTATTGTAGTATCTGATCTTTTTAAAGTTATTAGAAGGTTTGTATTTATTTATTTCTTTGAAACAGGAGCTAAATGTAACCTACCTTTTTCTTCACATTATTTGCATTCAGGACAACAACCAATAATACTATGGAATCCATCAATAAGGCAAATATCATTATGTAAATATTGGAAGACAACTTTCTGTTCCCTATTATGATAGAAAGTAAACTGTATAGATTTGCACAAATTGAAATGCTGGACAACAATACTTTTATACAAAGAAACGTAGAAAATATGTGAATGGTATCTTCCAGTAGCAAGAATAAAGATGCACAACTTCTTCTGAACAATGCTTGTCGCAGCTTCCAATGTTGTGATTTTGTTCCAGTAATCAATACATTTACAGATATTTCTCCAAAATAATGGCTATAGATACCACAAAAATAAGCAAACATTGTCACATTAGCTTGGATAACAAACGTAGACGAAAAAAAAAAAAAATTCGCATTAAGGAAATTCGCCCTGTGAATAAATACCATAATAAAAGAACAGATGGAATGGTCATTAAAAGGACAAAAATACCAGTTATTTTACAGATGATGACCCTTTTTGTATTTGGCTGCAAATTTCGATCAATTAATGAAGCAAACTTTTTCCATTTCTTGAAATTTTGTGGATATTGAATAGACATATTAATTGATAGAAGAATACCTGTTAATGTATCTACTAAAAGTAAAATATGTCGATAATAACGAAAGATTGAATCAAAACTATTTTTGTTCTCATGAGTGCGAATGTCATTGTTCTGTTTCCGATAGGTATTGACGAATGTATAGATATTTCCAGAAAGATAAAACAGAACTACAATGAATGAATAAATGACCCTCCAATGAAACCACTCGAAACTAAGTGACTTCCTCACATTAAATACACCGTCCAATGGGAAAACACCAAAAACTTTGAGCGGAATGGCTATAATTCTAAAATGTTGATAGACAGAAGCAGGGGCTTTGATGGTGTCGTCGTTATTCATTCTTTTGTTTTCATTTACACTATTGGTTGTTATGCGGAGCATTCTGAACAACTACCCTGAGCTGCGTCTGTAACTCAACAATTTTACTGAAATAGTCAATACTACAAAAACTAAGGACGTAATATCCTCCTAATATTTAGGAATCATTAATTACTTGTTTTTTTTTAAATAATAATAATGTGGGTTTTTTTTAGAGCAATTTGGAGTGAATATGATGATAATCATCTTTGTAATGAACATAGGTAAGTTGTTTGTGACAATTGTCATTGGTTGAAGAATAGAATCATGATAATAAAGACTGATGATGTGTTTTTTTATTAGTATTTGATAAATTAACGCAACCAATAACAATTTGGCTTATGGTAACTGCCCATTCATTATTTCTGAATTTTAATGTTTGATACACATTATGTTTTTTTTTTTATTTTGTGTTTATTTTGTTTATAGGTTTATACTTTATATATACAGGATGATTATAATTGAAAGTTCAACATTCGACATGCTGTAAAAAAAGAGCCACTGCTCAGAAAGACCTGAATTTGCACTGAATATACTGGAAGAAAGAAGAAAAGGTATGGCATAATAAAAAAAAGATACTTCCAAATATTAGCAATAAAGGCGATTTTAACCTCATGACATAAATGGGTTCGGCTACAAGTGACATTTGAATCGCAATACGACGGCTATGGAGTGATTTGCACGTTGAACCAACTGTACTGTTCAATGACTGTATCGAGCTTTTACTGTTTGAATGACTTCAAACTCATTCAACAGTTGTGGCACTGTTAGTTTAAAATCCATCCACCAAGCAATCTCGTACATCGGATGGGAAAAATCGGTTTTAATTTTCATGACGTCAAAAACCGCATTAAAAGCAACTACGAAAACGGTTTTTAATCATCGGGAGACTTCCGCAAGACAAAATTCAATATACTGTCCACCGTTTTCTGCCACAACTTGAAACCGAGAAACAGCATGTTCAACAGTAGATCGGAGTGTCGCAGTGCTCTTATTGTGAATGTGTAGCGCAATGCGTGTCTTCAATTCAGCTAAATTTCCAATCGGAAGACTAAATGCAACATTTTTCAGATAACCCCACAGCCAGAAGTCACAAGAATTAGGATCAGGTGATATTGACGACCAGGCTATTGGAGAATTCTATTATTTCCTTTTGAGCAGCTGCTTCACTGGCTTTGCAATGTGCGGAGGAGCGCCATCTTGCAGAATATGGGCAATGGAAAATACGTTCGCACATGAACCAGTACCTCTTCATTCTGCAAAGGTAACTGTTTGGTAAGGGTTAACGCCAGCGTTTATCGTATGGCCATTTTGTTTTCGAGGAGATGGGTGTTGCAGGTCCTGTATCTGTTCCGTCAATGGTAAACGCTATGAGAGTCTTTTGCGCAACCACGTCATTGCAACACTTTAACAGCCTGCATGTGTGGGTAGCATCCTTTTTCTGCAAGATGGCGCTCCTCCACACATTGCAAAGCCAGTGAAGCAGCTGCTCAAGAGTAAATGATAGAATTTTCAGTCGTCATTCTCCAATAGCCTGGCCGTCAAGATCACCTGATCCTAATTCTTGTGACTTCTGGCTGTGGGGTTATCTGAAAAATGTTGTATTTAATCTTCCGATTGCAAATTTAGCTAATTTTTTTTTTTTTATTTAATAATATTAATGATTTTTTATACACAAGACCAGTCCCACTAGGTGACATAAAAGCACATGTGTTGTAGGTACTGGTAATGAGTCTATACATTGTGTAACATCTACAACAGTTTCACAACAAATCAAGAATAACTCACAAGAAAAAAAATACAGAAAGAATTAATACTACAAATTTTAATAATATGACTTATAGAATTATACTTATTGTGATGAGATATTTTATCACGATAAATTGTTACATAGCCATCAAAAGAAAACAAGCAATTTTTTTTTTTAATTTTTTTTTTTAATTTTTTTTTTAAACTTAGGCTCAAATTTGCATTCATATTAACATTTTTTTTTTCAATTAGATATACTTATGTTAAGAATACCTGAGTTATAGATGCTGATAGTTAGATATGAATACTTAATAATTAATATAGTTAAGTAAGATTAAGATTAGGACTTATTTTTTCCTCAATAACGTCGGATATTAACTGATCTTTTATTTGTTTAATATTTTTGAAATTTTCTAAATTATATATTTCCCAACTTAGTTGACTAAATAATTTGTAATTAATATGGTTTTCCAACCTTTGACCAAAATTATTTTTAGTATTGTTAAAAATTCTTAGCTAATTGTATCTAGTTGTTTTTTCGTCATTAAATTGTTTTTTGCTTTAATTACTTCAAAAATATTTCTCAAGATTGTTTTATAGATAAATCTTTCTTTAAAGGTTAAGATTTTATATTTTTTCCTTACATTATTTTTTACCAATAAGTTTTTTTTTTTTTTAAATTAATGTAGACACTATTGAAAATTTTCAATATTAATTTATTAATATTTTGCAATTGTTGTTTATTTATAAAAATCCAACATTCAATGCCGTAGCTAAGCACCGAATCAATTAGTGATTTGAAAAAATTTATTTCTGTTTAAAAGGGAATATATGTTTTATGTGAAAAAAGAGAAATGTATAGGTGTGTAGTTTTTTAATAACAAAATTATAATGCACTTCCCAAGTAAATTTCTCGTCCAGATAAAGATCTAGATATTTTTGATGAGTTACTAACTCAATTTTGTTGCAGTTGCAACTGTTGACATCTATGTCGTTGAGATGCAACTTGCTGCAGTTATTATTATGAAGTAAAAGAAAATAATCATTATTTATGATTTTGTTTTTATTTTTGATTATCATAACTTTTGTTTTCTTACAATTAATTTTCATTTTGTTGTTTATTGCCTATTTAGTTATATTATTTAAATTATTCTGGAGGAAATTATAAGCTTGTTGTTGGTTTTTATCACAAGACAAGAAGAACATCGTCAGCATAAATATAAATGTTTGAGAATTTAATACAGTTACTAATTGAGTTAATGTATAGATTAAAAAAATAAAGGTCCCAGGTTGGAACCCTGAGGAACACCGGCTTTAATATTGTATAATTTACTAAAAATGTTATCAATTTTGATTCTATACTTCCTGTTTTTTAAGTATTTTTTATTAAATTATATATGTTGTGTGTGGGGAATTTTTTTTTTTTTTTTTTTTTTTTTACTTAAGGTTCGTAACCTTTTATGATGCAGACAGTTATATGTTATTCAATTGATCTGGCCTTCAGTGTATTCAGGAACCTAACCTTTGTTCTTGATCAGGGTGAATGAACTTTACCTGATTACTGGAACCTGTTGAGCCCATGGAAAAATCTTCTTAATTCCTCTAAAGAGTCCTGAATGTATCCTAATTGAATAACCTTAATATTTAGCTTTATTAACAGAGTAAACAAACACCTTTATACTCAAGATTAAGACAACAATAATTTATTTGCTAAACGAAGAATTGGTTCCTTTACATTTATGTATATTCTTCTTCTGATATCTTTTTCCTTTTATTAATACTTGTATGATAAAAGATAACTTGAATGTTAACAAATAGTTCCTTATGTCAATATCCGCTTTTATTAAAAGTTCATCTGCATTAAATCTTTCTCCTAAAATGCAAATCTTTATTTAACCTTTTAAACTTTCTTTAGGTGTCTTCATAAGACTGGGATTTACTTTAACTTCTAAAATAAATCTTTAACCTTTAACATGGAGTCCTTGAAAAGAGTTCACTTGATCTTTTATAAATCTTAACATTATATTAACAGGTCTTCACTTTTATTAATGAATAATCTTTATCTTTAAACTTGGCCCATAATATCTTGATTAAGCCTTTACTTATCATATGCCTTATCGCTTTGATAAATCCTTGGAGATCACTAACAATGAACAGTTGATAAATCTTTAATCCTTACTTTATTTGCATGATTAATCTTTTATCAAATCACTTAGAACACTTGAACTAATCTTTTATCTTTCTCGATTACTTGATTAAACTTTAATCAAATTACTTTAAGATCTTGGACAAATCTTTACTTTACTTGATTACTTGCTAACGCCATTAAATACAATCACGAATAGACCTTTCGATTCTTCCGAGAATATAATTCCGCTGTATTAAAATGAAAAATAAATTCACTTACGTTATTTTTCATCTGATAAGACCTTTCGGGATTGGAACGTCCTAAATAAACCTAATATTGTC
Organism: Thereuonema tuberculata; assembly: GCA_023159025.1. Taxonomy (NCBI): domain Eukaryota; kingdom Metazoa; phylum Arthropoda; class Chilopoda; order Scutigeromorpha; family Scutigeridae; genus Thereuonema; species Thereuonema tuberculata. Next base: position 11,221,265 of record JAFIDM010000006.1, on the reverse strand, counting down.
GAATGTCTGTTGCCTAGCGACAATATGAAAGCTCCTGAAAGATATCACAACATAAGATTAGTTCTTTTAGACTTTATAAGTTTAAAATCCTATTTTAAACTTTGATATATTCCTTGCGATAATTCGAAGTACAAATCCTTTTCTTCCTTATCGAATTAAATGCGAAAGAATCCATCGTTGATCTTCTAACATCAAGGAAATCAA
>JAFIDM010000006.1:11192447-11218061 GCA_023159025.1 Thereuonema tuberculata | reverse complement strand
GCACAACAATTTTAGCTTGAATCGTGCGCTACAGAGAGCAATTGCTCGATCAGGTGTTGCGTGAACTACTGTGAAAAGATGGCGCGTTTGCTATTATCTTCGACTACTGAAAAGCAGCGAAGTATAGTTCCTTTTTTTGTGGACAAAACGAAAACCTTACAAGAACATTTTTAGCATGAATTATCTTAGTATTTCTTGATTTCCTATGTCTTTGAAAATTTATAAGTTTATTCATTGTAGGCTTAGAATGGTTAGGGTAAAATTATGACTCCAATATCTCTAGAAAATTTTCGAGATAATAAATTTCAGGGGTTAAAATTTAACATTGCTAGTTCTCAAAGACTTATTTTTACCAGGTACACACATGTTCTATGTGAAAACAGTTTGAATTTTCACTTAAAATATTTGTCCGGTCTTTCAACGGAGTAATATCAATTATAAAATAATACTTTGCAAAGGAATGATTAGTAAAAAGTTATTAAAAAATCAGTTCGGATATATCGATAACCGTTTACAGCACGTTTAATTGTATTTAATTAAATTATTTAAAAGACAGTTAATTTTATTATTTAAATCCATATTACCTGCATCTCAATCACGGCATCCTTACCCTTAGAATCACCAATAACAGTTCTCAAGTTTACTTTCAGCTCTGAAACCTAGAAGAAATTATAAAGGAACTGATATTAATCTTAGATTTATTTACACTTTATTTTTCAAACAGACACTTCTCTAGTGTTAAAAACTTATTCTTTGCTGCAATCATTTCTAGAGTTCTATAAGTGGACCTGTTTATCAGCAGCCCAAAGCATAAAATGAGTGTTTTATAAAATATTTAAACTATATTTTATAAAATGTATTTATTTATTTATTTAGCAGAGAAAGTGGAGAAAAAATTGCGATCTATTTGTAAGACTTCTTTCGGACACACCAAATCTTATATTCTCCTCTATCTAAGCAGTAAGAGAATTTTTTTCGTAAGATAAATTGAGTTTTTAACCCCTATAACTGTTAGAGATACAGCAGTAGATAAAGTACTCGATTGGTACAAAAAATGAAATTCAAATTGTTTTGTAGATGTTAATTGTTATTTTGTATTCCTCAGTTTTCAATATCTTCCAAAAATATACAATATAGCAATCCATTTTATTCAACTAATATGGCTCTTACCTTAAGTTTTATTTACTTATTCACTATTTAGTGACCAATTACCCGCGCATTTGCTTAATCGTTTTCTCAATATTTTATACGACTTGGTTTTATTTGATTTAATATTTAGAAATTAACTTGGTTCTTATTTAACATCCAATTAACTCATATTAATTTCTTAGATAATTAAAGGGAAAACCTTTAATATTTATTATTCGAATTACTCTATTTAAATTTAAAACTTGTTGAAGTGAAATAATACAGATTGTGGTGATTTACTTATAATAGTATCTGATCTTTTTAAAGTTATTAGAAGTTTTGAATTTATTAATCTCTGTGAAACAGGAGCTAAATGTAACCTACCTTTTTCTTCACATTATTTGCATTTAGGAGAATAACCATTAAAACAATGAAATCCATCAAAAAGGTAAATATCATTACGTAAATACTGGAAGAAAACTTTCTGTTCCCTATTATGATAGAAAGTAAACTGTATAGATTTGCACAAATTGAAATACTGGACAATAATACTTTTATACAAAGAAACGTAGAAAATATGTCGATAGTATCTTCCAGTAACAAGAACAAAGATGCACAACTTCTTCTCAAAAGCGCTTGTCGAAGCTTCCAATGTTGTGATTTAGTTCCAGTAATCAATACATTAACAGATACTTCTCCAAAATAATGACTGTAGATACCACAAAAATAAGCAAACATTGTCACGTTAGCTTGGATAACAAACGTAGACATAAAATAAAAAAAAATTCGCATTAAGGAAATTCCCCCTGTGAATAAACGCCACAATCCAAGAACAGATGGGAGGATCATTAAAAGGGCAAAACTACCAGTTATTTTACAGATGATTACCTTTTTTGTATTTGGCTGCAAATTACGATCAATTAATGAAGTATACTTTTTCCATTTCTTGAAATTTTGTGGATATCGAATAGACATATTAATTGATAGAAGAATACCTGTTAATGTATCTATTAAAAATAAAATTGGTCGATAATAACGAAAGATTGTATCAAAACTATTTTTGTTCTCATGAGTGCGAATGTTATTGCTCTGTTTCCGATAGGTATTGCAGGATGAATAGATATTTCCAGAAAGATAAAACAGAACTACAATGAATGAATAAATGACCCTCCAATGAAACAACTTGAAACTAAGTGGCTTTATCTTATTAAAGACACCATCTAATGGGAAAACACCAACAACTTTGAGCAGAATGGCTATAATTCGAAAATGTTGATAGACAGAAGCAGAAGCTTTGATGGTATCGTCGTTATTCATTCTTTTGTTTTCATTTACAATATTGGTTGGTTTGCGGAGCATTCTGAACAACTACTCTCAAGAGCGTCTCCGTTTTGTCTGTAACTCAACAATTTTAATGGAATAGTCAATACAACAAAAACGATGGACATAATATCCTGCTAATATTTAAGAATCATTTATTGCTTGTTTTTTTTTAATAATATTAATGTGGATTTTTTTAGAGCAATTTGGAATGGATATGATGATAATCATCTTTATATTGAACGTAGGTAAGTTGTTTGTGACAATTGTCATTGGTTGAAGAATAGAATCATGATAATAAAGAATGATGATGTGTTTTTTTATTAGTATTTGATAAATTAACGCAACCAATAACAATTTGGCTTATGGTAACTGCCCTTTCATTATTTCTGAATTTTTAATGTTTGATACACATTATGTTTTTTTATTTTGTGTATATTTTGTTTATAGTTTTTATTTTATATATACAGGATGATTATAATTCAAAGTTCGACAATGAACATGCTGTAAAAAAAGAGCCACTGCTCAGAAAGACCTGAATTTGAACTGAATATACTCGAAGAAAGGAGAAAAGGTATGGCATAAGAAAAAAAAAAGATACTTCCAAATATTAGCAATGGCGATTTTAGCCTCATGACATCAATGGGTTCGGCTACAAGTGACATTTGAATCGCAATACGACGGCTATGGAGTGATTTGCACGTTAAACCAACTGTACTGCTCAATGACTGTATCGAGATTTTACTGTATGAAAGACTTCAAACTCATTCAACAGTTGTGTTACTGTCAGTTTAAAATCCATCCACCAAGCAATGTCGTACCAAATCGGATGGGAAAAATCGGTTTTAATTTTCGTGAGGTCAAAAACCGCATTAAAAGCAACAACGAAAACGGTTTATAATTATCGCGAGACTTGCGCAAGACATATTCAATATGCTGTCCACCGTTTTCTGCCACAACTTGAAACCGAGAAACAGCATGTTCCACAATAGATCGGAGTGTCGCAGTGCTGACGTTGTGAATAGGTAACGCAATGCGTGTCTTCAATTCAGCTAAATTTGCAATCGGAAGACTAAATGCAACATTTTTCAGATAATCCCACAGCCAGAAGTCACAAGAATTAAGAACAGGTGATTTTGACGGCCAAGCTATTGGAGAATGACGACTGAAAATTCTATCATTTCCTCTTGAGCAGCTGCTTCACTGGCTTTGCAATGTGTGGAGGAGCACCATCTTGCAGAAAAAGGATGCTACCCACACATGCACGCTGTTAAAGTCAGTTGGAATGACGTGGTTGCGCAAAAGACTCTCATAGCGTTTACCATTGACGGAACAGATACAGGACCCGCACCACCCATCTCCTCGAAAACAAAATGGTCATACGATAAACGCTGGCGTTAACCTTTACCACACAGTTACCTTTGCAGAATGAACAGATACTGGTTCATGTGCGAACGTATTTTTCATTGCCCATATTCTGCAATTCTGAGTCCTTGGAGATGAAAATGGGCTTCATCTGTCCACAAAATGCTCCATGGCCATTCATTGTGCACTTCCATGCGAGCAAGAAATTCTAGAGCAAACTTTTTTTTACTGGCAGGTCAGCAGCAAGCAACTCCGCCACATTGATAATTTTATATGGATAGCTCTGCAAGATGTTTCGTACAATGTTATGTATCGTGCTCACAAGCATGCTCAAAGTTCGGGCAATTCCCCGCGCACTGAACGTTTGGAAATCACCTCTTAGTAAAATCGGACTATGTTGGCGCGTGTGAATCGCGGAATGTTCAGCCCAACTGTACAGGGGTAGTGGACGGCCAAGGAAGACGAATTCGTCCTCTTAAGCATTCGTGATCATGTTCGGAAATGACCACAATTCATGACCACATGCACCATTGCCAGACGACTTTTATGCACGAGAATTACATATATACGTAAAATATATGTACTCTTTTTTATAATTGTGCCGAAAATAGGAATGTACCAAAGTTATCAAATTTATCAGTCACTGTGATGGAGAAGCCAGTCACTTATAGAAAAAAAAGGGGAAAAACATATAAGAAAAATGTTCCAATGGATTAGTAAGACTTATTTGAATTAATAATGTTTATTAAGCCATGTATGTTAGTTATTATTAATCATCTACATGTATATATACAGGGTTCAACTTTCATCATGCTGGTAAAAAAAAAGCACCCTAGCTCAGAATTACCTGAAATTTGAACTGAATATACTGGAAGAAAGAGGAAATGGAATGGCAAAAAAAAAATATTTCTAAATGTTATCATTAGATGGCGCTTTAGGCGTCATAATATTCAAAGTAGAAGACGTGCCATGCTCGACGCATTGCATTTGTTATAAAAAGGCGGCATTTTCCTCATATTGCTTCTGAAAAGCTCGCTTTGACTCTTTCAATGAAGGATCGCACTCTGCTTGTGAAGCTCTTTTACAAAAACGGGGACTATGCCATTAGCTCTGAAGACGTTTTGGACTATAAAGGGTGTGAAAAAAGGCTGTGCTCCGATGTCTGCCAAGGGTCTGGAGAAAATGATAAGAAATTCGAAGGGGCAGGTTCTTTTGAAGTGAAATCTGGCAGAGGAAGGAAACCAATTGCTTCGATATCAGAAGAAGATGTGGCCACACCAGTCCAGGAACAAACGAGAGGTGGTTTCCAAACGTTCAGTGCGCGGGGAATTGCCCGAACTTTGAGCATGCCTGTGAGCACGATACATAATATTGTACGAAGCATCTTGCATAGGTATCCATATAAAATTTTCAATGTTGCGGAGTTGCTTGCTACTGACCTGCCAGTAAAAAAAAGTTTGCTCTAGAATTTCTTGCTCGCATGGAAGTGGACAATGAATGGCCATGGAACACTTTGTGGACAGATGAAGCCCATTTCCATCTCCAAGGACTCAGAATTTCAGAATGTGGGCAATGGAAAATACGTTTGCACATGAACCAGTACCTCTTCATTCTGCAAAGATAACTGTGTGGTAAGGGTTAACGCCAGCGTTTATCGTATGGCCATTTTGTTTTCGAGGAGATGGATGGTGCGGTTCCTGTATCTGTTCCGTCAATGGTAAACGCTATGAGAGTCTTTTGCGCAACCACGTCATTCCAACTGACTTTAACAGCGTGCATGTGTGGGTAGCATCCTTTTTCTGCAAGATGGCGCTCCTCCAGACATTGCAAAGCCAGTGAAGCAGCTGCTCAAGAGAAAATGATAGAATTTTCAGTCGTCATTCTCCAATAGCCTGGCCGTCAAGATCACCTGATCCTAATTCTTGTGACTTCTGGCTGTGGGGTTATCTGAAAAATGTTGTATATAGTCTTCCGATTGCAAATTTAGCTATTTTTTTTATTTAATAATATTAATGATTTTTAATACACAAGACCAGTCCTACTAGGTGATATAAAAGCATCTGTGTTGTAGGTACTGGTAGTGAGTCTATAGATTGTGTAACATCTACAACAGTTTCACAACAAATCAATAATAAATCATAAGAAAAAATACAGAAAGAATTAATACTACAAATTTTAATAATTTGACTTATAGAATTATACTTATTGTGATGAGATATTTCATCACCATTAATTATGTTACATAGCCATCAAAAGAAAACAAGCAATTTTTTTTTTTAGACTTAGGCTTAAATTTGAATTCATATTAATATTTTTTTCAATTAGAAATACTTATGTTAAGAATATCTGAATTATAGGTGCTGATAGTTAGATATGAATACTTAATATTTAATATAGCTAAGTAAGATTAAGATTAAGACTTATTTTTTCCTCAATAACGTCGGATATTAACTGATCTTTTATTTGTTTAATATTTTTGAAATTTTCTAAATTATATATTTGGGTCATTCCATGTCAAGTGGTCTAGTGGTCCCCGCGCGACCATCTCCGATTTTGATGAAATTTTCACAGTTTGTACTATAAGGCCTTAGATGAACATCTGCAAAATTTCAGTTCGAAATATGCATTTTTGGCTGAGCCAGGGTCATTTTCGGAGAGGTCACTGGTTCCACATAGTCGTTGTAGTGAAACATTTGGCACTTTTGAGCTATAATACCACGCTAAGTATTAGAGCATTGACCCTGTAAATTCATTTTTAGGTAAACCTCACGCGTAGATTACGAAAATTATAAAGACAAGTTACGAAAGTATCATCCCTTACCTACATGGGCCCCCAAAGTTGCCGAAAAATATTTCTCCGAATTTTTTTTCTAATTTTTAATGAATCTTGCTGGAATAAATAAAGCAGGTATGATGTTCATATTTTGTACTCTGGATGTCTACGTGAGTGCCTACAAGTCAGAGGATTTACAGCTTTGCAGCCAATATAATTTGGTGAATTTGGCGCGACAAACTTGGCGTTTTATGAAAAACGCCAAAACTGAGCTCTTTTCAGATGGATAAATCGTTCGGAGGGACACCAGTTAGCGTGTTCTAGTTGCCACCATTAGAAAGAGCAAGTTTTTCTGTACCAGAAAACTTATGTCCCATTTTGGTGTCTTGACGAATAAGGTCTAAAATTTAGGGTTGAAGTCCACTACAGTTAGCCCAGTAAAATTGTAATCAAAAGAGGGGGTCTACCTTGCATGAAATGGGGTAGTAGGTTTCTTTTTTTTATATTGTATGTGATAGTATCGAGATGCCAAATCCAATTTTTCGACCTGGGTGACCGTCCAGATCACCCCCAAAAAACTTCAAAACTGACAAAATTTCGCACTTTTTTTAGGTTTCGCCAGTTTTGACTATGAAAGAGCACTTTTTCCACACAGACAATTCGGTACGTTTTAAAAGTACATTAAATTTGCTATAATCTAAGACCAAATTGGTTTATATAAACCTAATGGTTTCCGAGATACAGCTTTTCAAAGTTTGTCAAAATTTCCATTCATGCTATGGTTTTAAGTATATATTACACAATTGGCCTCAAACCTTTAACAATCCCGCTCAAATGGTTCAAAGGGTGTCAGTTATTTGTGAAACAAATAAAAAAGAATTAAAGAAAAGGTAAACTAAGTATAAATCGAAATTGGTGGGGGTTTATTGCTAATTATCCGTTCTGCAAATCATTGTTCCAATAGGAAGATACATTCCTAGTTTTATACTTAATAATATGATTTTGATATTAGAAAACAACTATTACTTACACACAAATCAATTCATTTAAAAAAGGTTTAAATAAAACATGCTAAAAATACGATACATTTAAAAAGTTCCTAGGACAGTTTCGGGAAACATATTCCCCATCATCAGCAAGATGTTTTCTAATATGAAGTATAATAACACACGTTAAAATCTTTATAATATGATTTTGAATAATAAATAATATTTGTAGAATAAAATTATTTTCCGTATGGATAGGTTGACAGTTTTTTTTTTGTTGTTGTTTTTTTGTTATTGTCCTTTTGTTACTGATGTTAAAAGTTGTTGGGGAAAACTTCCAAAAGGTCAAATTCAAAAGTAAAAACAAAGTGGTGTGTCTTTCTTCTGCCATACTGTGACTGTTGACAAGAGACAGTTGACCGTTGACCCCCTTACACTGTTTCACAGGCTATGCGTTCTGAAACGGTCTGATGAAAAATTGAAGAACTTCTTCACATACGAGCTTTCACCATTCCCTATGTCTATATTCACTCAAGATGGAATGAGGAAGGGCACAAAATCCTCTTTATATACAGGATTCCAAACAAACTGCTGACATTGTTGAAACACAAGGCAAAACTAAATTTGTGGTTGTAGATGGTGATCATCTCCTCCACAAAGTGGTGTGGCCGAAAAGCTCCTCATTTGAGTTGATAGCTGCCAGATATATTCAATATCTCCTTACATGGTATGGTCAGCTCATAGCAGTAGTGTTTGATGGGTATCCAACAGAGGCTGAAAAAAAAATAGTACAAAAAGCGCAGAACATATTCGCCGAGCTCGGGCACATTCTTCTCCTGAGGTAATATTTGAGGAGGTAACCATGCCTCGGATTTCCCAAGAAAAGTTTTTATCTAGTGATAATAACAAGTTAAGAAAAGCATCTTGAACTGGACCTTCCAAGAAATTTAAAACAATTTAAAACGCGTTTTCTCTGTCACTTTTTGAAATATTACTGTAATTACAAAAATATATTTCGATTACAATAAAACTACAATTATACTTAGTTTACCTTTTCTTTTAATTCTTTTTTTTCTTTGTTTCACAAATAACTGACACCCTTTGAACCATTTGAGCGGGATTATTAAAGGTTTGAGGCCAATTGTGAAATATAGCATGAATGGAAATTTTGACAAACTTTGAAAAGCTGTATCTCGGAAACCATTAGGTTTATATAAACGAATTTGGTCTTAGATTATAGCAAATTTTATGTACTTTTAAAACGTACCGAATTGTCTTTGTGGAAAAAGTGTTCTTTCATAGTCAAAACTGGCGAAACCTAAAAAAAGTGCGAAATTTTGGCAGTTTTGAAGTTTTTTGAGGGTGATCGGAATGTCGCCCAGATCGAAAAATTGGATTTGGCATCTCGGTACTATCACATACAATATAAAAAAAAGAAACCTACTACCCAATTTCATGCAAGGTAGACCCCCCTCTTTTGATTGCAATTTTACTGGGCTAACTGTAGTGGACTTCAACCCTAAATTTTAGACCTTATCCGTCAAGACACCAAAATGGGACATTAGTTTTCAGGTACAGAAAAACTTGCTCTTTCTAATGGTGGCAACTAGAACACCCTAACTGGTGTCCCTCCGAACGATTTATCCATCTGAAAAGAGCTCACTTTTGGCGTTTTTCATAAAACGCCATGTTTGTCGCGCCAAATTCACCAAATTATATTGGTTGCAAAGCTGTAAATCCTCTGACTTGTAGGCACTCATGTAGACATCCAGAGTACAAAATATGAACATCGTACCTGTTTTATTTATTCCAGCAAGATTCATTAAAAATCCGAAAAAAAATTCGGTGAAATATTTTTCGGCAACTTTGGGGGCCCATGTAGGCAAGGGATGATACTTTCGTAACTTGTCTTTATAATTTTCGTAATCTACGCGTGAGGTTTACCTTAGAAATGAATTTTTAGGGTCAATGCTCTAATACTTAGCGTGGTATTATAGCTCATATGTGCCAAATTTTTCACTACAACGACTATGGGGAACGAGTGACCTCTTCGAAAATGACCCTGGCTCAGCCAAAAATGCATATTTCGAACTGAAATTTTGCAGATGTTCATCTAAGGCCTTATAGTACAAACTGTGAAAATTTCATCAAAATCGGAGATGGTCGCGCGGGGATTTATTTCGAAATTAAACCACTTGACATGGGTTAAAGGTTAAGATTTTATATTTTTTCCTTACATTATTTTTTACCAATAAGCTTTTTTTGTTAAAATTAATTTAGACACTATTGAAAATTTTCAATATTATTAATATTTTGCAATTGTTGTTTATTTATAAAAATCCAACATTCAATGTCGTAGTTAAGCACCGAATCAATTAGTGATTTGAAAATAATTAATTTCTGTTTAAAAGGGAATAAATGTTTTATGTGAAAAAAGAGATATGTGGAGGTGTATAGTTTTTTAATAACAAAATTATAATGCACTTCCCAAGTAAATTTCTCGTCCAGATAAAGACCTAGATATTTTTGATGAGTTACTAACTCAATTTTGTTGCAGTTGCAACTGTTGACATCTATGTCGTTGAGATGCAGCTTGCTGCAGTTATTATTATGAAGTAAAAGAAAATAATCATTATTTATGATTTTGTTTTTATTTTTGATTATCATAACTTTGTTGAAAACTTTGTTTTCTGACAATTAATTTTCATTTTGTTGTTTATTGTCTATTTAGTTACATTATTTAAATCATTCTGGAGGAAATTATAAGCTTGTTGTTGGTTTTTATCACAAGACATAAGAAGAACATCGTCAGCATAAATATAAATGTTTGAGAATTTTATACAGTTACTAATTGAGTTAATGTATAGATTAAAAAAATAAAGGTCCCAGGTTGGAACCCCTGAGGAACACCAGCTTTAATATTGTATAATTTACTAAAAATGTTATCAATTTTGATTCTATGCTTCCTGTTTTTTAAGTATTTTTTATTAAATTATATTTGTTGTTTCTTAGGCCCATTGCATTTAGCTTTTGTGGAAGTAGATTGTGATCAATGTTATCGAAGGCTTTGCTGAAATCAATAAACATTATGTTGATGATATTACCTTTGCTCAGATTGGTGTTTATATTTTCATTTTGGTTTTTTAATAAATTAACTGTACTATTATTAGGTGGGTACGCATACTGATTTTTGCTTAACATATTCATTTTTTTAATGTAATTATATACAGCATTCGATATGTAATTTTCAAAAATTTTTGATACATTGGAAAGTAGAGATATCGGTCTGTAGTTGTCAAAACTAGTAACCTTTCCGACCTTGAAAATAGGAGTGATAATTGCAATTTTCCAAAGATTGGCATATAGGCCAGTGTTATAAATAATTTTGAAAAGTTCGACAACTAGGGAAGAAATGTTTTCTTTATAATTTTTTATTTCATTTAACGTAATATTGTCGCTTCCAACAGAGAATTGTACTTTTTGTTTGTTGATTATATTTAATATATCATAAGAGTTCGGAAGAAACATAGCCATGGAGTTGATGGAAAGATCACTTTCTAAATTCGATACTTTTGTTTTATTAGATTTTTACTAAGCTCATTTTTTTGAGTAAAAATTTTGTTGAAAGTTTTTGAAAATAATTTCAATATCGTAACTTTTCATAAGTTTATTTGTTTCTTTTTTTTTCACAGTTTTTTTGTTTGTGACGTATTTCATTGTTGATGATATTCCAAAGGTTTATGTTGGAGTTTTGGTCATTTTTTATTAAGTTCCTGTAATAGCTGGTTTTTTGTTTTATTATGAAGTTTTTTAGCCAGTTTCTTTTTCTTTTGTACAATACTTCGTATTGTTTATTAGATTTATTTCCTTTATATTTTTTAAATAGTTTATTGTTTTCCTCTATATGTTTTAGAGTTTCTTGGTTCATCCAAAGTTGTTTATAAGTGTGAAAATCTTTTGATTTGTTATTTGGTTTTTTTTTTCTCTCTGTTTTGTGTAATGCTACGAGCTTTCTTGATAATTTTGTTGAATTTGTTGATATACTTATTCGGGTCTTGATCATTATTTGCTTTGATTTCATTAGTTAATTTAATAATATTATGATTAAAATATTCCTCGTCTAATGGATATTTTCTCTTGGTTAGTTTGTTTTTAATTTTTGGTGTATGATTGTTATATTTTTTTAGTTCAAGTAAGATGCTGAAGTGATCTGAGATATCCCATTCAATTATATTTGCAACAATTTCAGTATTCTTTGTATTGGAGAAACAGTGATCGATGCAAGAATTAGAAGATGAATTTTTGATAGTAACGCTTCTGGTGGTTTTATATATATGATTTTTAAAGCCAAAATTATAGAAAGTTTGTAGATATTTGCAACCAGTTTTATTTAGTATTTTTTTTCCAATATCTATGTTGGAATCACCTATGAAAATTAAACCTGAGTTTGTGTTGTTTTTAATTTGCGATCAGTTTTTTTTTTTAATTCGTTGTTAAATAAGTTTTTGTTCGTGTGCGGTGGTTTATAGATAGCATAAATAATTAGGTCGTTCAGGGTTGGAGTGTTAGATTTTATTATGCAGATCTTACTTTCATATGTGATTGGGTTAGAATTTAAGGTTGTTACGGAGTATATATTATTACAGTAAATTGAAGACGCATTGCGCTACACATTCACAGATCCAAGATATGGAAAGTTACCTATGGAGAATATGCTTTTTAGGAATAAAGAACTTTACAGGAGTCTAATAGGTGCTTATAATATTTTCATGTAAACACAAGACCAGACATTTCAGTTTCTACTTCAATACTTGGAGAAAAATATGTAAACCTCAAGCAGATTGGACTGAAGCAAAACGAATCTTAAAGTATTTAAAGGCACAAAAAATTTAAAAGTACGCCTAGGAGTTGATAAGAGTACGTTAACAATAGACTTTTTGGTTATGCTGATTTTAATGGAGGTGGAGATAAGACAGATCGCGAATCAAAAAGAGCATACATATTTTAAGTTTTAGGAGCTACTATATCTTGGTGTAGTCGTCAACATATGTTTGTGATATTATGTTCGACAGAAGCTGCATTTGTTGCTTTATCAGAAGCTTGTCAGGAAGCAATGTGGTTAAAACAAATTACTGGATGACTTCCATCTTAAAAATAAAAGATGCCCACCTGCGTTTAAAGATAACCAAAGCGGTCTAAAGTTACTGAATTCCAAAAATATAAGTCGTTGATCGAAACATATTGATACAAGATACCACTTTGTATCTTGTATCTTTCAACCGATCACTTCAACGATATACCCTCTTTCAACTGTTCAACGAAATGTGAACTATTGAAAACTGTACAAATTGAATGCAAGTATTGTCCCTGAGAAGAAATACTAGCGGACTTGTTAACAAAGCACAACAACAAATGCTTGATATGACTTTTATAAGTTTCAAACGATTAATCATTGAGAGGGATACCAATATTTAATTTGGCGCTAGAGCACTATACATATCCCTTTACATATCGCTTTATATCTTAATTATCAAACGCCAGATGGTGTTGTATAACCTTCTGCTTAATGTGTTTTTTTTCCCTGATTTAAGCCAATCATGCCTCGCTATTGTATTACAAGTATATTATTTTTTTTTTATATAAATATGTTCTCCTACATAATTTCAATGCGACAAATACTCTTCTAACAAAAAGTATCCTGACTGCAGAGATATTTTAATTTCAAAAAAATCAATCATAACTTCAAAATTCGACAATTACAGTGTAAATAAAAAATGAAATGTCTGGCTGGAAATTTATCCCCTGTTATTCTTCATGTAATGTATTATTGTATTAGGACTTGTATCCTAATGTTCTGACTGCTATTCAGAAACGCTTAGTATTTTTTACAGCATTTCAGTAATGACGAACATATTAATTATAATTGACATTAAAGTTCTGAAGAAGATTGTTACTTTATGTAATGTGGACATTAACTTCCTTTCTGAAAATTATTAATAACTTCTTTTTTTGCCTGTCCTTTAATGATGGACTAATATCAAAATCAATATATTTTTTAGTAATCAGAAACAATTTTACCTGATAGATATTAACATATTGCGAGTTGCACTGAATAAAGTTCATTTTGTATATTCATACATACTAAGGAAATTGAAGCTACCACCTATTCAAACTACGAATTAAACTTTAAAAAACATAATAAAAAATGAATTACATATTCATATTACAAGTAACTCTTTATGCTCCGTTTTCGAGTTTATTTATACTTACACAACACTTTGTATACATATATACATACATACATATCCTTTCCCGTTCCACCAACTGTGGGTCTAGGAATTAACTAGGCCTCTCCACCTCTCCCTGTTCTTCCAAGCCTCTTCTCTACATATTCTTTCCCATGGGATGCCTCTCTCTTCCAGGCTGTGCTTCACATCATCCAGCCATCGCTTACGCGGTCTCCCTCTTGGTCTCTTCCCTCCTTCTTTTAACTCATGCCAAACCTTAGGAGTCCTACCATCTTCCATTCTTTTCACGTGCCCGAACCACCTCAGCCTTCCCTCTTCCACCTTTTCCCTCAAACTTTTTACCCCCAACTCCTCCCGGATATCCTCATTTCTCATTCTATCTAATCGAGTCTTCCCTGCTATACCTCGAAGAAACTTCATCTCCCCAGCTTGAAGTCTACTCCAGTCTCTAGCATTCATCACCCATGTCTCCGCTGCATAGGTGACTATAGGCACGTAATACATTTTATAGATTATTTCTTTTGCCTTCCTTGGGACTTTCTTATCCCATATCAGGTGTCTCACTCCCTGGTATAGCTTTCCCCCTTTCTCCAACCGTCTTGTGATTTCATGCTCCACTCTACCATCACTTGTTATTTCGGTCCCTAGGTAAGTAAAACTATCTGTGATCTTCAAAACACTTTGTATAAACATTAGTAAATTGTACTAGGCCTATATAAAATTGTGTTTTCAAATTTTGAAATAAAATTCAGTGTACTGTTGTTAAATATTTTGCCATTTTTTCGTTCTCAGCCGACATTGTTGAAAATCAATTAAAATATATTATGTTTGTGTTTTTAATGAACAAAATTAGGATTAGGGTTGGATGAGAAATGTGGAATAAAATGTTTTAAATTTTTGTAATCCTGATATTTGTATTTCGGGAATGTCCTTCAGTCGATAAAACTGCAACGCTTCTCTCACAGATTCTTAACAAATGAACGCTGAAATACGAAAGTCAACCCCTACATCCTTTTTGTTCTTTTTAACGCAAGAAAAAGGGTAATGAACTCAAATTTCAGGTATATAAGTAAGATGTATTATGAGAAGTTATCAAGTCGTGTAGCATCATGCGAAGCTAATTTCGTAGAACATTCAGAACAAAGTTCTTTTTGAAATATCAACATGACGTTACTACAATCTTATTGTCTTAAAAAATGTCATACTAATTTAAACGATTCATCATTTAAGTGTTCTGTGAAGGACGTTTTATTTAATTATTTTATTCTACTCATTTATTTTTTATTCTTTCTTTTTAAATTCATCCTAATTCTTATTCTTCTTCTTCCTCTGCAGCTTTTCCCATTTTAGATGGGGTCGCTGTGTTTGATGACCTGCTTCCATCGTTTCCTATCCAGCACCCACTATCCCCGTATCCCTTTGGCTTTGAGGTCTTCCTCAACGAAGTCTAACCATTGCTTCTTAGGCCGACCTCTCTTTCTCTTCCCGTGTATCTCCATCTTCATTGCTCGTGTGCCCCACGTAATCTTCTTCTCTTCTTACTAAATGTCTAAACCATCTGTGTTTTTTTTCTTGCATTTTATCTTCAATAGTTGTCACTTTCGTAGTTCCCAGAATATAGTCATTTCTTAATCTGTCTTTCTTCGTCACCCCACACATCCATCTCAGCATCTTCATCTCCACCACCTTCAGGTATTGGATGTTGGATCTTTTCAAAGGCAAGGTTTCTGTTCCATACAGCAGGGCCGGTCTCACTAGTGATTAGTATACCTTGCCTTTTAATTTCACTGGGACCTGCCTATCACAAAGTAAGCCAGAGGCATTCCTCCAGTTTTTCCACCGCGCTTGGACTCGGCAATTGACTTCTA
Organism: Thereuonema tuberculata; assembly: GCA_023159025.1. Taxonomy (NCBI): domain Eukaryota; kingdom Metazoa; phylum Arthropoda; class Chilopoda; order Scutigeromorpha; family Scutigeridae; genus Thereuonema; species Thereuonema tuberculata. The sequence goes on along the minus strand of JAFIDM010000006.1, from coordinate 11,202,373 downwards.
GTTCCGTCTTTCCATCCATGTTCGCCGTTGACCCCAAATATCTAAAGTGCTTAGCACATTTAAAGTTAGTATCATGCAGCCTGATAGTTCCTTGCTGATAAGCCCGCATATTGCATGCCATATATTCAATCTTACTCCTACTAATTTTAAGGCCTCTGTCCTCTAAAGCGCTTCTCCATCTCTCCAGTTTTTCTTCGGTCTCCTTGTGATTTTGCACCCAAAACGATATCATCTGCATACATAAAGTTCCAAGGAAGCTCTTCACGTACCTTCTCTGTTAACACATCCATTACAATATTAAATAACAACGGACTCAGGGCTGAACCTTGCGATGAATCCAGCGATTGTGTATTTGACCGAGGTCACATTAGAGTTAAGCTATTAATAAATATCATTAATTGTTGTATATGTGTAGTGTGTGCATTTTAATGTGAGATCCTAGTAGGTTAGCGCTGACCCCTGCGACTTGAAACGAGTGAGCTAGTTAACTGAGCAAAAACTTCGACGACGGCAACCCTTCCGAAAGTAGAAATTTATCAAGGTGAGAACTTGACTTGCGCCCAGGATAGAAATCTTAGGAGGTTTTCGTTACGTTACAATATCCATATATATATATAGAAAGAGAGAGAGAGAGAGAGAGAAAGAGAGAGAGTTTCTTCGAAATGCTAATGAAATAGACTGAATATATATGTCTAACTCAATAGATCTTCCTGGGATATATATTTAGCACAAATTTATAATTTTAATGATGTTATTCTAAAACATTCAGAAACAATCTATTTCCTTCGTAGGCATTTTTATCAGTGGTGATGTCTTCATTAAACACTACGGACTTTTCAGCGTCTGGTTTATTTTTAATAAATCTACAACTATTAACTACAGTAAGTCATTAAATTAAGAATTTTAATTCTATATCATTTATGTTAAGTTTATATTAATGTATTATTATTATGTATTAATATTGGGTGAGTGCAAAAGTTCTACCCATTTTTATTACCCATAAAGAAGAGCAGATAAACGCAAAATGAACAGTACCTATTATTGTGCATAATCCCCATTGCTATCTAGGACCTCTTGCCATCTTTCTGGTAGGAGATGAATCCCACGGCGGTAAAATTCCGGCGGTTTCGAGTCAAAAAACTCTTGGATGCAGTTTTCACAGCATCAAGGTCATCAAAGATTTTACGACTAAAGGAAATGTTCAACGCACGAAATAGGTGATAGTCAGTTGGTGCCACGTCAGGAGAATAGGGAGAGTGGGGTAAAACCTCCCAACCAAAGCCCAGTAATTTTTGGCAAGTGATGACAGCAGCATGTGACCTGTTGTCATCGTGATGTAGGATAACACCGCGACGATTGATGAGACCTGGCCGCTTTGCTTCCAAATTTGAATGGTGCCTGTCTAACTGTAGATAGTAGAAAGCAGCATTGATGGTTTGGTGGAGTGGCAGGACCTCCCAGTGAATTATTCCCTGCACATCCCACCACACACTCAATAACACCTCTTGGGATGAAGTTCAGCTTTCGAAGTCGATGCAGGCGGATCAGAAGGGCGACACACAGTCCTACGACGCTTTATGTTACGGTACATAACCCACTTCTCTTCTCCTGTCACAATTCGTGTCAAGAATGGATCATTTTTGTACCGGGAAAGCAAGGAAACACAGGTGGCGATATGGTTATCCTGTTGCTTAGCTGTCAAGTTATGTGGAACCCAACGATCCAACTTTCCCGTAAAACCCTACTTACCCAGCCATCTCTCGACCGTTGTCCGGTGTACGTTGAAGGTCTCCGCTAATTCTTGCACGGTTGGGTTCGGGCTGTTCCTTATGGCTTGGACAATATCATCCTCTCCAATGTGTGATCGCCGTCGACTCCTAGCCTGATTTTGGCAGCTTCTATCTCCTTCCCTAAATTTACAAAACCATCGACGACATATGCTTTCGTCTATTGCGTCCTCCCCATAAACGTGACAAACATTGCGACATGCTGCAGCTGCCGTACTCTTTTTATCGAACTCGTATAACAAACAATGTCTTATATGCTCCTTCTCGCGTTCCATGTTACACCCTCTGATATTTTTTTGAGATGATTAACTTTGTGAGACACGATGCATTTATATGTGAGGCATCCACACGTTTGATTGGTAGACGATTTGCGTCATTACAATGTCCTGTGTGAGGGCAATTCCTTTGCAAATTTTCTTATCCAAAAACGGGTAGAACTTTCGTACTCACCCAATAGTTGTATTATAGTTATGTGTAGTTATATATCTAATAGTTTATAGTTATGTATATTTAATACTATATTAAATCAATTAACAAAAAGCAGAAAATATAAGTAAAAATAAATTATTTTAACCAATGTTTGTAAAAGAAACTTTTATGGAAATTGAAAATTATATTATACGGGTTGTTGTAAAATTTGTTGGTTATTATTATTGTTTCGCATGCTTATTCTCACACCTTTTCAAGAATTTAATTAATTCTTTTATTCTATTTCAGATTTTTGGAACAATACTGACCTATTTAATCATTCTGATACAATTTCAGATAAATGGCTAGTCTCAACCATTGAAGGTTTGAAGGCAGTCTCAACCATTGATATTTCTATCTTGATTTTTGACTCAGTACTATGTTAACATTGTCACTTTATGGTGGTTTGTTCGTGTTTGCTGAATAAATATAATGAAATTCGCTTTTAGACAGTGGACACCATATTTCCAATTATATTGTTACATTTCGAATTACATCGTTATTTGACTGCACATTGCGATTTTGCTTTGATTACCAAACTTTGTAATTCATAATCTATGAAATAAGATTTTCATTCAGTTAACAATGATTTGCAACTAAATTCTTCACTACTTTGTAAGTGTACGATTAGTAAAAAAAACTTTATTTTTGATTACTTGCAATATCTTAAGAAATTACAAGTATAATATTCTCCCAGTTGAAAAGAACTATATGATAATCATTCTTATATATCTGAATAATGAATTTTCCAATTCATGTTCATATGGTATTTTGATAGTGTGTACATGGTCTTCAAGTTTATGTATAAATATAAGTATAGATTTCCACGAAAATAAATAAATATGTACAGGGAGATTAAGTAACAATTTACATTATAACTCTCCTCGCATGAATCTCCTTGCATCATAATTGCCGAGCATCAATTGGAATTTTTCTAGTGACATCGGCGGAATACTCTTGAGAAAATTTTGAATGTAAACAGAGAGATGTCTCGTCAACAATGTCTCTATCTTTTCAACATTCAGTTTAGAGGGATAGTTATACACGTCGGTCATTCGGATTATCACCAGCACAACTATGCTCTATTGTTTAGTTTGGCATGAACATTATTATAACCACGTCAAGTGAAATAAATGCTTTTTGGCAGATCAATTCTAATGATTCTGACACAGTATAAACTTATAATTTATATAATACATAGTTTGTGTGTGTTATACATTTACTTTCGATAGCTATTATTATTAATGTTATTCATATTTTGTAATAAACTATTTTCCAAGATAGTGGTATCTGAATATATAATATTGTTGGCATGTAATCTTGTCGTTATCTTCCACTTCAAATCAGACGCCCAAATATAAATCCATTAGTTTACAGGGTTGATAAGCTTTTTAATTCTATATTCGTGAATCTTGAATGAATATTTCGAATTATAATAAATTTTAAATTTTGAATAAATATAAAAATTTATTATTATTAAATTATAAAGTATTGTAAAGTCTTTACTATAAAATGGCTTATTTTCTACAAAGTATTTTTTTCAAAATTTGTATTGAAATTTTCGTTCTGATACTCAATTGCACAGCCAAAAAATGCAAAATAATAATTTACAATTAATCCACTAACAAAGGTGAAACTAACAGATTATTATTTCAAGGATATCAATATCAATGATAAATAAATTTAAAATTTTACCAATTCTACTATGTATAGTAAAATGGAAATATGGACTGGCGGAGGTAGGTTCGCTGGAGACTGGAAATTTATCTCATTTTCTTCAGTAACAAGGTGTCCAAGAAATAAAGTGAGGTTTTGAATCGCCATATGTTGATAAATATTAGGCGCATCGATTTCAAAGATTTGGTTGTAGGCTTATGGATCATAAGGAGTCAAATCATGAGAAAACAGTTTTTAGTTGACATAATTACCACAAAGGCTCCTGTGGCGCTGATGTCTGCTATTCAGTATCGTCGGGTTTTCGTTGCTTGCTCGAATTCGGAATTTTGGAACAGAATGGTTGGTAACAGAAGATGTTTAATGTGTCCTCTATCCTCACAGACACTGGAGGATTACAAGTTGGCATCAGACCATGAGTGCATTCGATGCATACCGTGTTCTATAACATGTCGAAGCAATTCATCATGGAATCGCCCATATTCTCGTCTTTTGGCGTTCTCAAGTCCTGTAGCTCGTGTATCGTATCTCGATAGAAACTATTATTGAGATATCCTCATTTCCAAAATTCATAAGGATTGATGGTAGGGGATCGTGCAGGCCATGCATAAGAATAATGCTTGATTTCTACACGATCGTTACAGATGCAGTCTACAAGTGATGTGTTCGCTGTAGCTCCATCTTGCATGAAGATTACAGTGTTTAGGGCACCATGATGCCGTTTGAAGGGAAACATTTGGTTAAGCATTTAAGATGCGCAGTGAACGCTTGTAACGGTACAGGTTTGGGGATCGTGGGCACGTTCCAGCTCGAAGAAATATGGAACAACAACTTAGCAGTGAAATGGCAGCACATTGTTACTGTCAACATAGTGGTTATTCCAAAGAATATACGAAGGCCACTGATCGTCGCAGTCACAACCTATTAGAAATTGCACTGCTGACGTTTGATGTTTATCATAGTCTCCGTGTAAAAGCGTGTGTCTTTGAAAATAGTGTGTCGCGGATCTTTTAGGGAAGCACCTTATGAATAACTTCCTGTATTGATGACATTGGTAAATGTAACTGTGGTGAGACGGTTCTACCACTGCTACAGCTAAATTGGTTCTTAGCGACTTGATCGGGTTGGGGCTACAGCAACTTCAAGTGTACTAGCCTTATCAAGGGAGCTCCATTTTTACAGCCGACAGCAGCACCACAAGTTCCCTGATGGTTAGTACGTGAACTCGAAACTTTTTTCCTGAAAATAGATCAAAAAATAGCTAAACTTTAATAACAATATAATTTATATTATGTATCCTATAATTATTTACAAAGTCATTATTTAAAAATGACTTCCCACATGGCCTTTATCGTTGTCTATGGAACTAGAAACTTTTTTCTCATGATTTCCATCCCCACGATCCATAACCCTAGAACCCAAAGTTTGAGATCGATGCGCTTCAAACATTTGAAGCTTATGGCTCTTCAAACATCCCACGTTATTTCTCCGACACGTGGTATTCTAATCATTTTACTAAGAGGCCTTTTATCCAAATGCTCTATTGATTTTGAAAGACTCACTTAATTATTTTTCAAACTTTAATGAAACATGCATAGTAATGACAGTAGATATTAAAGTTCTCCCTTGAAAATGAAAAAAAGATGATTACCAGTTGTAATGAAGATATTTACTTGCATTGTGAGATTACTAATGACTCATCTTTAATATCTGTTCTTTAATGGTTGACTAATATCAAAATCAATATGTTTATCAGAAATCAGAAACAGTGTCATCTAAATAGATTTTAATATCGTATCAGTTATATGTTTAAAACTTTCATTTCAAGCATATTAATATTAATAAAATATTCTAAACTTAACATAAAATTTAGTTTTTTAGATATTTCATTTGTGATATTGTTCCATATTTTGAAATTTTTTGCTTAGTTCACAAAGTTAATGAAATTAAATTTAGTAATTGTCTTTTGATATGCTTTATCTGTGAAAATATTCCCGACTGTGTCCGTATTCTCTTCTTTATTTTAACATTTCATGAATATTTCTTAAAAACCTTTACGATTTGAACCCATTTGATTGGTTTATTATATTTTTAATGTAAAAATAATATAAGAAATATCTTTTCTTTTCAATTATTTAAAACATTAATATAGTGAAATTTCTGTCGTAAAAATGAACTCATTATAATATAACGAATAGCAAAACCTGTTCTTTCCTTACGACTTTCAAATAAAAAAATTAAAAAGCCATAAATGAAGATGAATTTCTATTTTTAACAAAACTTTCATTCACTTTCCAATAATTCAAATGTATTCAATCCATTACAAAGTGCTATTACAATACATCAATACATTTTGTTCTTAAAATCAGCAATATAAACAAAAAGGACTTAAAATATTACTTTCAAGCAACATTTTTCCCTTGGTATAAAAGCAATTATTTAAATAACATTTACATAATAAATAAGTGGAGTTTCAGTCAGCAGATACTGATATTGTTGTTTCTAAAATTGAATTGATAAGTTAAAGTATCCGTCCACTATAGGCCGATGTAGGCCCTTGTGGTCGCAGGATGTAAGGCTTCCAGCGCTTCTTGACCAATGGGACGAAGTTGAGGACGGATGGTCAGTCCAACACGGTGTCCATTCTACAGAGGGCTGGGTAGACCATAGGACCCGTTCGGAGGAGAATGGAGTGTTTTAAAATGCCCGCCCTCTGCATAGGTCGGAAACCCGCTACTTGCATCCCTTTCCACTCGGCTACTGGGACATCAGTAGCTATTAACTATTTTTAACTATTTGAGAATTATATTTCAATCTTACACAATTTTCTATTTTAGAATTATTACACCAACTTAAGAATACAGGATAAATACTTGCAACTAATACATAAATTCTTAACTCCTAATAATGGATGTTGCAAACACAAACAACCTTAATGCGATACCATTAACTTAGAGCTTATGCAGACAAAAAGAATTCAATTATCAATCACAAATACTTTTTATATTATTCCTTTCAGAGAGCCTAACAATTAGTGATATACTGATTTTGTCTGCATTGGAAATGCAAAATTGGAGATTAATAACGCTGGAACATACCTTTGAAGAAAATCAAACATGTGAATGAGGCAAACACTTGTAGCGACTTCGGCCAAGCATTAGACTATCATTTAAAAAAAATAATCAGATCTATCCTGAAATTACGAAAATTCCGGAATTCGGTATTCTTGTATTCTTTAAAATCGCTACATCATTTAACGTTGTGTTTCTAATAGCCAATTCAGCGACTTAAATACCACTTCAACTCGGTATATGCATAGAGAACATCTAGGCTTCCCTATGTGAAATCTTCAGATCAGTTTTCAATCTAATTTCTTACATCGTTCTTACATTGAAAGACGGAGCTTTATGAAATAAATTACACTTTCTAATCTACTAGGTTACAAATTGTTAGAAGACTAAAATAATGGGAATAAATATTTTAAAATGCTTTATAAAGTAGTAAAAGACATTCGATAATAGTAATTGAGAAGGACTGTGAATACTATTACTACACACACGTTCAAAACTTAAGGACAAACGTCATTCTTAAGTGTTACAGCCACAGAATCCGAGAAAACAGCTTGTGGCCAATTTCATAACTGTAGATGTTTCCAAAAAAAACAGATCCACTCGTAAATTTCCGAATCGCGCGCAAAGATATCACTTCTTAGCTTGAAAGCTGATAAAAAGGAAATCGGCACGATTGGGGAATTTGCTTTTGTTTACAATTCTGGACGTGAAGGAGTAACTCTACAAAAGTGCTGTTCGTCATGTCTCAAAACTATCATCTCGATGATTTCATCGGGAAACGATTATCGGAAAGTTGGTTGAACAATCACGATGTTGCCGAACAGTTTGGAATCACACATAGTTTTGTCTCCAGGCCTGAGCAGCATTTCAAACGCTTGAAATATGTTCCAAACACACTTGAATCTAATAACCTTACAATTGGAATGTAATGGTTCCATTTCTAACTGGTAAGGGAATAAAGGATATCCAATGAAAACAATGCCAAATAACATCAACATCGGTGGGCGTTGGATATCCTTTTTCTGAACCATGATTCCCTGAAAATATCCAATTCATATAGTGTTTGGTTCTCTGAACACTTTGATAAAATTCGTTTGTTTATTCGACCTTCGGATCGGAAGATTTTATGAGTGGACAGATAAGTACGGACGGACGGACAAAGAGAAGGACAGGACAAACGCAATAGCTACCGATATTGCCATGTATTACAGTAACTCCCAAATGTGTCGCTAATAAAATACAATTATTTCACTGAAGAAGATAGAAAACAAAATTCAGTATTAATTTCAATAATGTCATTCAATCACAATAACTTCAATCCCGCAAATATAAGGTAAACATAAAATAAAAAGTCTGGCTGGAAAATTATCCCCTGTTATCCTCCATGTAATGTATTATTGTATTAGATCTGTTCCTAATGTCCTGACTGCTATTAAGAATCTCTTAACAATTTTTACAGCATTTAAGTAATGATCAACATATTAATTACAATTGACATTAAACTTCTAAAATAAGATATTTACATGAGGTAATGTAGACATTAACCTCGATTATGAAAATTATTAATGACTTCTCTTTAATGTCTGTTCTGTAATGGTTGACTAATATCAAAATCGATTTTTCAGTAATCAGAAACAACGTTAAACTCATAGATATTAATATATTGTGAGTTCCATTTAATTACGTTTATTTTGTATATTTTGCGCAGGGAATTAAAGCCACCACAAATTCATTCTTTGAAATAAACTTTAATAAATAAAATAAAAAAAAATACATATTCATACCAGTTTTCGAGTGTATTTATGCTTTTACAAGATTTTGTATAAACATTAGTAAATTGTCCTTTGCCTATATAAAAATGTGATTTGCAATTTTGGAATAAATTTCATCTCTGCTATTGTTAAGTATTTCCATATTTTTTTTTCTTTGGTCTCAGCTGACATTGTTGAAATTATAATAAAAGATTTTTTGTTTGTTTTTTTCATGAACAAAATTAAAAGAAATATACCTGCTAAACAGCAGAATATAATGTAAGAAATGTATGAATGTTGGGTTTCTTTTTCTTTTTTATTTTATTATGTGCAATAGCTTCCACGCCTCAACAAAACAAACAAGTCAACTGATTCCATAGAAGCTATTGATTAAATCAGTGGGGCCCAACCTACGGCCCCCGAAGGTGTCACATGTGGCTCGCTGTTTTATTCCTGTTTTATTTTTATTTATTTTTTTTGGTTGTTGAATAGGAGATTCCGCCACATTGTGGCCCGCGAGATTCACAGCAAAGTCAATTTTGGCCCCCATATTACGAAAGGTTGGGCACCACTGGATTACATAAATTTACGGATTTTCTGAAATCCAGATTCCTGTTACATTTTACCTAACTAAAAGTAATATCTTATTTGAAATATCTCTCAAAGTTTCAGACTACGAAGAAGATAGGAAAAGCTGAAAGTTGGCGTTTTGTGATTTTTAGGTGAATGGGAAGAATTTCGTGAACTAGAACCTGTAAAGGTCGATCGATTTCTTATAATAAGTATAGAATTTCCTTTATAAATTAAATAGGATGGATAGTAATCAGAGCAACAATTTCAGATACCATTATGTAATTTGAAAATGACAAATTGAAGTATTCAGGATTTCAAATAAAATTTCAAACGGTAAGCCATAGAAAAGTACAATTGCATTTAAACGAATCAAAATACAAATATATAGGAAATGGAGAAGAAAGATTTGAGAGTAAGGTGTTCCAAGAATAACATTCTGGTTGTTCATAGTTTCGGTCATTATAAGAAAAAAATGTTTATATGAAGATGTCTCAAATATTCCCTTGAAAATAGGCATAGATATTTAAATGTTAAATATGTAGCATTTTCGGGTGGCAGTATCACAATTCCCAACGTAAACCAATCCCACTGTTTGAAGTGAA
>JAFIDM010000006.1:11148909-11186120 GCA_023159025.1 Thereuonema tuberculata | reverse complement strand
GGTAATTCAAAACTTATATTCAGGACTCGTTGCGGGGAGTCTTTTTATCAAGCATCGAAACATTGACGCATACTTCTGTCCTGCAGCACATTTTCAGTTTTAAAAGTTGACCTTAATCATTCTTTACAAATTGGCAGTGGAACAATAATACTTTTACTAAACATCTTTATCAATTCTTCGACATTTATATTACAACAAATCGATTATTAAAACTCCAATTAGGAAATTTACTGCATCAAAAACTTAGTTTTGAAATATCTCTGGTTCTATTTTATCCGTCGAATAGGGCTTAAAGCACAAAAGGCTGCCATGATCAACAGCTGAACTCGACGACATTTACATAATATATCATGTCAGTGATATTATAATAAACCATGGAACTTGTCTTAACACTTCCTATGGACGTCTTCAACAGAGAACTATTTGGAAGCGTTTCCTTGTCATTTATTTTATTTTATTTTTATTTTAGAAGACCATAAAACAAAACTTCTCGGAAAGTAGATTTCAGCTTTATTTTTTCACGGCGAGAAGTTAAAAAAATAAGAATTTAAATAAAGTATAACATTTTTTAAAAATCGTTTGTCGTCTTGCAAGAAAGAAACAAAAGAATTACAGTTATTCTGAAAATTCCATGTGGGCGGTAGAAGTCCCCTCTCCTGTATCTGTGGGCTCACAATAGCACTTTTATCCAATAACGACAGTTTTTCGAATTTAAATATAGGTGTTCCATATTTTTCAACTAGGATTGTATTGTTTGAAAAATAAGTATTTTAATGTTCTTATATCAATTCCATTTAGTATAAAAACTATATATATATTCGAACAGACAAAACTTAAAGCAAGGCCTTTGAGTTTCGCAAAGCAAAGATTTCAATCAATATTTTGCAATTTAAAATTTAGAACAGAATAGAATATAAGAATAAAATTAACTTATATTACTAAATATATAAAGCCGGAAAGTGATAAGAAATTTGAAAACGCCAATAAAAAGAACAAATCACTGTTTCTGTGGTGATAAAATAAATTTATCAACCACGTCGTCAGCAGCAAATTTTAGAAACAATTTTGAAAACGAAAACGCAATATTAAAGGACTTTGCTCCATTTAAATTAAAAATTAAAAATACGATTAAAATATGTAAAATTTAAAAATTACAAAAATTAGAAATAAGCAATAAAGATCCGCCGTTTTCTCTATTATTAAATATTTAAAATTAAAAAATTTTAAAATTAAAAAAAAAATTAAAAAATTAAATTAAAAATAGTAAAATCTGAAATATTGAGTTAAAGTATAATAAAAAGCATAATGTAAAATAAGTAAATACCTTACTGTGCGGCTATATATATATATATTTATCTATATAGATAGATAGATATACCTCTGTATAGATATAGATATATATGTATATAAATATTTACAAAATATATATAAAATATAAAAACATAATGTGTATTCAACATTAAAATTCAAAAATAAGGAAAGGGAAGTTATCAGAGGCCAAATTGTTATTGGTTTCATTAATTTATCAAATACTGTTAAAAAAAACATCGAGTTGTCACTGTTTCGTGGCGATCGTGCGAAAGGGAAAAAAAAATTATCGCAGTGGACGAACTCACCTGAGATAGGCCGTCGGAGGACAGGATGCTAGGCTCAAAATCCCGCCCCGACCCAAGATCAAATAAACACAACACACACAAGATTGGATTAGGGTAACTGGCCTTTCAAATCACTCTGGGGCAGTTCCAGGGTTAAGGTTAAGGTCACTAAAATCAAAAATTTCTACTTACTGTTTGCGGCGATTCTACACTGACCGATACGCACACAAATACCTACTCAGTCTCACAGCACAGTTGGATAGGAGTAGGTCTCTCTACATTCGCAAACGGGCACTAAATATTGATGAACCATTGAAGCACAACACACTGAAGTCCGATTCATACAGAGTTCTCCGAAACATTCCCCCCGAAGTAAGAGTCCTATTCACTCACACGTTCAAAGAATCGTGAACGCATTTCTTCTTTCTTCTCCGACGTACGAGTCGTTATCGACCGACGCTCAATGTATCCGGAGTCTGTTATTTATGGGACTTGTTGGCTTTCACTCCCCGAATAGCTCCAACGGAGCCAGCAGGACAGTGGGGACCAACGCTTCTCTATCCACTGACATATTGGCACCACGAAAGGGCATCGAAAAAACAAAAAAAAATCTGCTCTCCTCCGGTGGGGAGCGGTATTTATAAGATCGTAAAATCAGTAATTGATTGTCCAACAATTAGTAAATCCGTGAAATCTGGCGTGCCGGCGGTACTCTTAACAGAATTATGAGGCGACAGAGATACTAAATTAATTGCACACCAAGCCAGAATTTGTTAATAAGCAAGCGAGAAATTAGGCTTACACAGAAATTCATTCTAAAGAACGGATAAGAGAAAGGAAATAACTAAAAAATGGAATATCTTGTTATATAATGACAATAAATCAGCAGATTTCCGAAAATTGTTGAAATAAAGGCAAGGAGAAAGAAAAAAAAAAGAGAATGACGAGACAAGAGGAAAAGCAGAGAAAGGGAAGGCAGAAAAAAAATAGTGGCACGGATCAAAGAGGATAGATAAATTAAAAAAAAACCGTGACACAGTCTTTATTATCATGAAACTATTGTCATATATTTTTTTATTAAAAGTTATTCTTGAACCAATGATAATTGTGACAAGTAACTTCCTTTTGCTCAATATAAGGATGATTATCATGTCCATTAGCAGTTGCTCACAAAAAAACACACACATTATTATTATAGTTAACAAACCAAGTAATAAATAATTTATAAGATATTATGGAGGATATTACGTCGTTAGTTTTTGTTGTATTGACTATTCCATTAAAATTGTCGAGTTACAGACAAAACGCTGACGCTGCTCAGAGTAGTTGTTCAGAATGCTCCATAATCCAACTAATACTGTAAATGAAAACAAAAGAATGAATAACGACGACACCATCAAAGCCCCTGCTTCTGTCTATCAACATTTTAGAATTATAGCCATTCTGCTAAAAGTTGTTGGTGTTTTCCCATTAGATGGTGTCTTTAATAAGAGAAAGCCACTGAGTTTCAAGTGGTTTCATTGGAGGGTCATTTATTCATTCATTGTAATTCTGTGTTATCTTTCTGGAGATATCTATTCATTCTGTAATTCCTATTTCAACAGCATTGAAATTCAAACTTCTGAGAACAAAAATACTTTTGATTCATTGTTTCGCCATTATCGACCTCTTTTCCATCTAATAGATAAAATAACGGGTTTTCTTCTATCAGTTAATATGTCAGTTCGATATTCACGGCATTTCAAGAAATGGAAAAAGTTTGCTTCATTAATTGATATGAAATTGTTGCCAATTACAAAAAAGGCAATCATCTGTAAAATAACTGTTACTTTTGCACTTCTTATGATTTTCCCATCTGTTCTTGGATTGTATGTCTTATTCATAGGACGAATTTCATTGATGCGATTTTTTTTTAGTTTAATGTCTACGTTTGTTATCCAAGCTAACCTGACAATGTTTGCTTATTTTTGTGGTATCTTCAGTCATTATTTTGGAGAAATATCTGTTAATGTATTGATTACTGGAACTAAATCACAAAAATGGAAGCTTCGACAAGCCCTTTTGAGAAGAAGTTGTGCATCTTTATTCTTGTTACTGGAAGATACCATTGATATATTTTCTACGTTTCTTTGTATAAAAGTATTGTTCTGCAGCATTTCAAGTTGTGCAAACCTATACAGTTTACTTTCTATCATAATAGGACACAGAAAGTTGCTTTCCAATATTTACGTAATGATATTTGGCACATTGATGAATTTCATAGATTTGTTGGTTGTTCTCCTGAATGCAAATAATGTGAAGAAAAAGGTAGGTAACATTTAGCTTCTGTTTCATAGAAATAAATAAATATATAAATGTCGAATGAATTTAAAAAAGATCAGATACTACAATAAATAAATCACAAGAATCATCCAATTAATAGGCGAAAGTTGTACGGATCTTATTTGTAAATTTGTAATTTGAAATAACCAATCACATTGCACCGTTGGACACGTCAGGCATGACGTCACGCCCATTCTTAAACATGGCGCCTCGAATATTTTTCCCACTTTACTGCGAAGAATCGCGATTACACAATTATTATCAGTGTATTGCAATTTTCTTTCCTACTTAAATGAAGTTTACACTGAAATGCATGAAGTTCATGCGTCAAAATTTATCAGTGGGTTTGTAAAACCTCGGTTTTTACATAATTTCGGATGTGTAGCCTCTCGCTTACTGCTCAACAAGTAGGAGACAATGACGAAGCAAGTGCAGTCATTGTTGTCAAGACAGGATTATTGGTATTTGGCTGTTGGACATTCGTTATTGTTATTGTGATTGTTGAAACTGGTAAATCAATTTTTTATTTTCTTTTATTTTAAAACAATTTGGCTTAGTCATTCAAATTATATTGCGGATGTCATGGCTTTTAAAAAATGAGTTTATAACATCTTTTTCAATCTTGTTTTTTTCAAAAATGTGGAATTTGTTTTATTTCCGTGAATATTTCACGGGTCACAACTAGTCTGTATTATTTCATTTCTAGAAGTTTTAAATTTAAATGGATAATTAAAAGGAAATCCTTTAATATTAAAAAGCCTTTTATTATTCAAATTACGTTATTGGAAACAAATTAGTGTGAGTTAATTGGATGTTAAATTTTAGGCAAATTAAATTCTAAATTATAAATCAAATTGAGCCGAGTCCTTTAAAATATTGAGAAAACATTTAGGTCTATTTGGAAGTAATAGGTTAGTTATTAAAAATAAAATATCAGATAATATCCATATTAAATGATTAAAATGGATCATTACATTGTATAGTTTTGTAGTTTCTTAGGACATCAAACGCTGAGGAATACAATATACCAATTACAATCTACAAAAAAATTTCTATTTCATTTTTCGTACTGAACTAGTTCTTTATCTACTGTTGTATCTATAACAGTTGTAGGGGTAAAATCTGAAGGCATTTTATGAAAAGATTCTCTTCTCGTATAGATAGAGGAGAATATAAGATTTGGTGTAGCGAAAAGAACTCTTACAAGTAGATCGCAACAATTTCTCCACTTTTCGCTGTTAAATTAATAATACATTTTGTAAAGTGCGCTGTAATTTTTTTATATAACACCCATTTGATTCTTTGGGCTGCTGATAAGTAGGTCCACATATAGAACTCTAGATGTAATTGCATAAAAAAAGTTTTGAGAACGAAGCAGCAAAGAATAAGTTTGCAAAACTACAGAAATAGCTGTTGAAAAATAAAGTATAAATAATCTGAGATTAATATCAGTGCCTTTATAATTTCTCCTAGGTTTCAGAGCTGCAAGTAAACTTAAGAACTCTTATTGGTGATTCTAGCGATAACGATGCCTTGATTCAGATGCAGGTATTACAGAATTAAACGATAAAATTAATCTTTTAAATAAGTTACGTAAATACAATTAAACGTATTAAGTAAAGTTCCCATACTTTTTTAGTAGATCTTTCCTTCTAAAGCCTCTACTATTAAATATTCTAAACATCTCACCAAATTTAAATGTAAAAAACTACGTTTAATACTAAAAAGAAAATTTTCGAAAAGATTACGTCTTTTCTTTTTCAAGCCTAAAATAACAATAATTTGAAGAACAATACTCTAAATTACATTAAACTCCTCGAGAAAATATTGACAATATATGAAAATAATAACATTTAGTTCCAATCTTTGTTTTCTTTAACATAATATATGATACGGATTTAACAATTTAAATAGTCTTAATGAATTGATATTGTAAGTAAAATGTTTAATACCATTAAACGTGCTGTAAAAGGAAACCGATGTATCCAAGCTGTTTTTTATAAACTTTTATTAACCATTCCATTCCAAAGTATTATTTCATGATTGATCCATTGAAAGACAGGACAAATATTTTTAAAGTGAAAATTCTAACTGCTTTCACGAAAAAAATGTGTGTACATGTTGAAAAAAAAAATGAAAAAAAAAAAAAAAAAAACGAGAAGGGGTTATTCCCTGTCCGTCCGATAGTGAACTGTGACAACTCAGCACTCAAAGGAATTTCCACCATTATTTACAATAAGCTTTTACTTTTACGAAATGCTTCTGCATTCGCGATCAAAGACAGCTATTCTTTTATCCAATTAATTCGTGAGCTCCGATTCCATGAAGAATACAAATTTTTTTCATTGGACGTTGACTCACTATTCACATCCATCTCATTAGAGCTAGTAATTAAGGCCTTGTCACATTTACAAAGCAAGTCTGTGGATTATTTTACTGAACTTAATTTGGACGACGAATTGATTCCTCTCATAAATGCACTTTTTAATATGCAGTTTTTTATTTTCAATAAGGATATATATAAACAAACCACAGGACTCTTCATGGGCCTCTCCGCTTCCGCCCTCTTAGCGGAGATAACCATGATTTACATAGAGGATGAAGCGTACATGATTTATGACCGTAGGTACTTTCAAATTCCGTTATATTGTCGTTACGTGGACGATCTTTTATTTTATTCCCATCCATCTATTCAACATGAAATCGCATCCATTATTAGCTCCGTCCACTGCAACATTAAGTTCAAAATTGAAAACGAAAATGAATTTCACAAAACCATTGCTTTCTTGGATGTTCAAATAAAACGGGGGGAGGGTTCTTTTTACACATCGGTGTTTCGCAAAGCAACATCTCAGCCCATTACCCTGCATTTTAAATCTTACTGTCCCAAACCGTTCAAGATTAACAACATTAGAATGGCTGTAGATCGGGCCTTTAATTTGTCTAATAACCTTTCGGATTTTAACAAGGAAATCCAATATATTAGAAGTTTATTTATTCGTAATGGTTATCCTCCAACTTTTTTGGATAATAGCATAGCCAAATTCACGCGTGCACGCTATCTAAATGATAACAATACGCAAAAGCCTACCCGCAGTTTCATTTCTATCCTATTTCATCCTACGTTGTTTCAAGCGTTAGGTAAAACACTCAGGCCTTTTAATATAACGCTCACATCTTCCAGTCACAACACAATTGGCAAACTGAGCATTCTCAGGGGCAACAAAAATAAAAATAAAAATGACTCAGGTGGTAATAAGGGAGTGGTTTACGCTATTCCATGCACAAATGGGGAGGGTTGTGTTTATATAGGCGAGACCAAGCAGAAATTGTCGGCCCGTATATATCAGCACCGATACGCTTTGGATAACAATTACCACAATTATAATACAGTAACGCATTCCAAAAAGCACAAACATTACATTAATTTTGATCAGGTCTCCATTCTTTGTAAAGAAAATAATGACTTCTTGCGCAAATGCAAAGAAACTTTTCATATATTAACCAACCCATATTGTTATAACCAGACCCTTTCAGTGCAAAACATGGCCAAATATGGCCTTAAAAAACGTAAACAAACACCCTCTGTTCGTACAAATGCGACAAACAACCTGTACCCCCCCCCTCTAGGCTTTAACCCTTCCAATTCTAGCCAATAGTCTGATACGTTTCTGTAGCTCCCAAGATGCAGGTAGCTCCAGAGGCTATATAAACTCATTTTATTTAACTTTGGTTCATTTTACCGGAAGAAGGCCGGTAAAAATTAATTAAAGGGCCGAAACTAGTTGTTTTTAACTTTTTATCCATTTTTAACTATTTTGACCAGTGCGTCGGCGTCACGGATAATATCACTCATTTTAGCGCACGTTAATAATTTTTATTAAAAAAATTCTTTCACAACTAACAACGTAAGATTTTAACTGAGGGAATTCATTTCAATTTTAAAACACATTTTGGAAACTTTTAAAGAAGCGAGATATTAAAGTCATTCTTAACCCAAACAATTATAAGCCTGCAATGAATGAACTTATTAGTTTACAGACATAGGAAATCAACAAATACAATGATAATTCATGCTCAAAATGTTCTCGTACAAGATTGATGGATCTTTTGTTCTGTGAGAAAATAGACTGAAATAAGTTGATTTTATCAAGTTGGAGGTTAAACATTTAGAATTCGTTGAAACAGTGAGACCTCATACGCAGACAATAAATTATTTCATATATATAATGTTATTTCTTGATTTAAGTTCCATTTTATTATGGAACCTAAATCAAACATAAAATTAATAAAAAAGCTAAAAAAAGAAATTGGAAAAATAGAATAAAATCTGTAGATACATTATCAAATATACAAAGTGCAATTTATAAACAAACATGGATGGACAAAGAGATAATGAAACACATTGATGAAAAGAACAAATTATTCAGTGAATATTAAAAAAAATAGAAAAGATAAAGTTTTGGAAAGGAATATAAGAATAAAAGAAATTAGCCTAAAAATTTTATTAACAAAAAATTATTATAGAAAATTATTTGAAAATGATCGTAAAGCAAATGTTAACATATGGAACTTTTTAAAAAAAACCAAATAAATTATAAACAGAATAATAATGAAATATTAAAATTAATAAAAACATATGATATGAAGACTATATTCTAAGACCTAAAAAATGTATTCATTCAAAAAAAAAACCAAAAAAATATGAATATAGCTACAATAAACAAGAAAAATTAATTATGAAAGTAATACTCACAAAGATTCTTTGGTTCTATTTCCACCAACTTTAACTGAAATAGTAAACATAATATCTGATTTAAAAACACATAATTCTATGGGATGTGATTTAATAAAGATAAAAGAAATTAAATTACATAAAGAAACTTGGCTATGTTTATCGCTGAACTTTTTAAAAACATCATTATAATGGAAACATATCCAACTCTTTGGAACACTGCCCATGTTATTCCTATTTATAAAGGAAACAATACAGACAATCCCTATAAGTTTGATAATTAAAGACCAATTTCGTTACTATCCAATATTTCAAAAATTTTTGAAGGTTACCTTTATAAGAAGATATTTAATTACATCAAATATAATCATGTACTAAACAACAATCAATATGCATATCAACCCAATAAAAGTACTTGATTATTACTAAAATATTTTAGTGAAGAGATAAATAGCAAAATAAGCAGAAAAGCCGAAATTTAACATGCTGTGGAAAAATTTGATAAAGAGAGAGCAAGAGTGGAACCTCCAAGCTTAAAAACAAGAAATAAGAAAACACATTAAAAAGAAAAGAATAGAAAACCATGTGCCAGACTCCGCTTGACCGCAAATGGATTTTCTGTAGGCATCAAATTAATCGCCTAAAAAATTGTAAACACATTAAAAGAGTACCTAGTGTTTAGTTGTGAAAAGCTCCATTCCCAAACAGCTGTTTCACGGTAATCTGCCGATCATCAGCGGGAAGCAGAGCATAAAACCCCTAGGTCCCTAACTAATTAGGGACTAAACCAATTAGTTAGGTTCCTAACTAATATCCACCTCCGTAATGTACATATATATTATGTTATTTCTAAAAAAATTTTAGAAGGCACAGGTGCCGCTGATGACGTGTATGTATATTCGAATCTTAATACTTACACAGAATCAGCTTTTTGAAATTAATTTGGTTTTTAAATTTCAGAAAGCTGTCCGGCAAATTTTATATATATATATATAGAGAGAGAGAGTTTATTCGAAATGCTAATTAAATAGACTGAATATATATATGTCTAACTGAGTAGATCTTCCTTTCATGTATATGGATGTATATTTAACGCATTTTATAATTTTAATGTTTTTTCCCAATATATTTTAAAACAATCTACTTCCGTTGTAGGCATTTTTATCAGTGGTGATGTCTTCATCAAACGCTACGGAATTTTCAGCTTGTGGTTTATTTTCGATAAATCTCCAACTATTAACTACAGTAAGTCAATGAATTAATAGTTTTAATTCTGTATCAGTCATGTTAAGTTTATAGTAATGTATTAGGAATATGTATTAGCTATATATTATTATAGTTATGTGTAGTTATATATTAATAGTTTATAGTTATGTATATAAAATGCTACTTTAAATCATTTAACAAAAAAATAGAGAATATTAAGTAAAAACAAATTATTTTGACCAATAATTGTAAAAGTTGTGTAGATGTTGAAAATTATATCATATGGGTTATTGTATAATTTGTTAGTAATGTAGTGTAATTTATATCATATTATTGTATCACATGCTTATTATCACACCTTTTCTAGAATTTAATTATTTCTTTCATTTATTTCAGATTTTTGGAACAATACTGACCTATATAATCATTCTGATACAATTTCAGTTAAATGGCTAGTTTAAAGGAAGTCACAACCACTGGTATTTCTATCTTGATTTCTGATTCAGTACTACGTTAACATTGTCACTTTCTGGTGGTGGGTTTGTGTTTGCTGAATAAATATATTGAAATTAGCTTTTAGACTGGGGTCACCATATTTTCCAAATATATTGTTACATTTCGAATTACATCGTTGTTTGACTGCACATTGTGATTTTGCTTTGATTACCAAGCATTATAATTCATAATCTATGAACTAAGATTTTCATTCAGTTAACAATGATTTGCAACTAAATTCTTCACTATTTTGTAAGTGTACGATTTTGTAAGTGTACGATCATCTTACTGAAAAAACTTTATTTTTGATAACTTGCAAAATATGAAGAAATTATAATATTCTCCCAGTTGAAAAAAAGTATATTTTACTTATTCTTATGTATCTAAATAAAGAATTTTCTCATTCGTGTTCAAATAGATTTGTTCTTCAGTATTTTGATAATTTATACATGGTCTTCAAGTTTCTGTATAAATATAAGTATAAATTTCCGCAAAAATAAATGATTATGTACATGGAGATATTTGAATATATAATATTTTTGGAGTGAAATTTTGTCCTTATCTTCCTTTTCAAATCTGATGTACAAATATAAATCCATTTATTTACAAGATTGATAACTTTTAAATAAATTCTATATTCGTTATTTTCTTGAGTGAATATTTCGAATAATAATAAATTTTAAATTTTAAATCAATAAGAAACTTAATCATTAGGAAATTATAAAGTATAGTAAAGTCTTTACTTTAAAATGGGTTATTTGCAATAAAGTATTTTATCAAAAGTTGTTTTGAAATTTTCTTTCTTATACCCAATTGCATAGTCAAAAAATGCAAAATATTAATTTATAATTAATTCGCTAGCAAAGGTAAAAAATACAGATTTTTATTTCACTTATATCAATATCAACGATAAATAAATTAATAATCTTAGCTATTATATAAAATCGCCATAACTACACGTTAACTTTCAAAAATCCTTTACTCGTGATATTTCGCAAATTTTATTCAAATTTGCTTCTTCGGACGTTTAAAAAAACTCCTTCTCTAATACATCGAATACATAACATCCGAAGAAGCAACTTTGAATAAAATTTGCGAAATATCACGAGTAAAGGATTTTTGAAAGTTAACGTGTAGTTATGGAGATTTTATATAATACTAGGTGAAAATTCCAGTTTTTAAATCTTAGCTATTGTTATATAAATAGTAAAATGGAAATGTGTATTGGCGGAGGTAGGTTTGTTGGAGACTGGAAATTTATCTTATTTTATCAAGCCGCGCTAGCATGGTCGAGCGGTCTCAGGCGTCGGTCTGCCGTGAGGCCAGTGTGCTGGCGTCCGGGTTCAAATCCCGGTTGTGAGCATGGATGTTTCAATTTCCTTTCCTGTGTTGTAAAGCCTCTTCTTCACTTTCTCTTCGGTCTGACGTCATTCCGTAATGGCGTCCTAGAGAAGGCAACGGGAAACCACTCTAGTATCTGTTCCCAAGAATAAGTTACGGTTTCTCCTAGGGGTCGCCCTTCGGGGGTCACTAGGGTCCGTGAACTTTCAACCAATCTTCGGATTGAATTACTGTGTATGTATGTATGTATCAAGTAACAAGGTAGTCCAAGATATAAAGTGAGGTCTTTGAAACGCTATAAATTGATAAATATTAGGCGCATCGATTTCACACTTTGCGTTGTAGGCTTATTGATCATGGAGAGTGCAATTAAGGGAAAAAAGTGTCTAGTTGACCTAATTACCACCAAGAACAAATAGCGCTGATGTCTGCTTTGCAGTATGATCGGGTTTTTGTTACTCGTTCGGAGTAGGAATTTTGGAACATAATCGTTGGTAAAAGAAGATGTTTATTGTGTCTTCTATCCTCACAGATCATGGTGGATTCCAAGTTGGCAGCAGACCATGAGTGCATTCGATGCATACCATGCTTTATAACATATCGGGGCAATTCATCATGCAATCGCTCATATTCACGTCTTATGGCGTTTTTCAAGTCCTGCAGCTCGTGTATCCTCTCTCGATAGAAACTTTCACGTGATGTGTTCGGTGTAGCTCCATCTTGCATGAAGATTACTGTCTTTAGGTTACCATGATGCCGCTTGAATGGAAACATTTGGTTAAGCAATAAAAATGCGTAGCCAACTCTTGTAATGGTACAGGTTTGGAGGTCGTGGACACGTTCCAGCTCGAACAAATATGGAACAAAAACTTAGCAGTGAAATCACAACGCATTCTTACTGTGAACATAATGGTTATTGCACAGAATATACGAAGGCCACTGATCGACACGGTCAAAACGTATTAGAAATTGCAGTGCGACGTGTTTCATAGTCTCCGCGTAAATTGTGTGGGAGTAAAAGTGTCTGTGAATAAAAGAGAAGGACCTTATGAACAGTGATGTAAATGTTTTGAGACCGTTCTACCATTGTTGCTAAAATGGTTCGTAGCTACTTGATCGTAGCAACGTCAAGTGCACTACCATTTTCAAGCGAGCTCCATTTTTACATCCGACAGCAGCGCCGCATGTTCCCTGATGGTTAGAATTTGAACTAGAAACTTTTTTAATGTAAAATAGATAAAAAAAAGGTAAATTTAAATAACAATATAATTTATATTTTGTATCCTGTAATTATTTACGAAGTCATTATTTACAAAATGACTTCCCACATGCACTCTAGCGGTGACTATGGAACTAGAATCTTTTTTCTTATGACTACACTCCCCATTACCCTACAATCCAAAGTTTGAGATCGATGCGCCTAACATTTATAAACTTACGGTGCTTCAAACACATCAAGTTGTTTCTTGGACACGTGATATTATTATCGTCTTAAGCTATTTATTCCAAGAGGACTTTTATCCAAATGTTTAATTGATTTTGAAAGAATCATTTAATTATTTTTTTAAAACTTTAATGAAACATACATAGTAATGAAAATAGATATTAAAGTTCTCCCTTGAAAATAGAAAAAAGATGATTACCAGCTGTAATGTAGATATTTACTTGCATTGTGAATTATTAATGACTCATCTTTAATATCTGTTCTTTAATGGTTGACTAATATCAAAATCAATATGTTTTTCAGTAATCACAAACAGTGTCATTTAAATAGATTATAATATCGTGCCAGTTTTTTAGATGTTTAATATTTTTATTTCATGCATATCAATATAATTAAAATATTCTAAACTTAACACAAAATTTATTTTCTTTGATATTTCGTTTATGAAACTAATTTTGAAATATAATTCATTTGTGATATTGTTACATTTTTTGAAATTTCATAGCTTAGTTGACAAAGTTAATGAAATTAAATTTATTAATTGTCTGATGATATGTTTTATCTATAAAATATTCCTGACTGGATCCTTATCCTCTTCTTTATATTAACATTCCGTGAATAATTATTAAAAATGTTGAAGTTTTGAATCCAATTGCTTGTTTTTTTATATTTCTAATATAAATGTAATATAAGAAATATCTTTTCTTTTCAATTATTTGAACCTTTAATATAGTGAAATTTGTGTCGTAAAAATGATATCATTATGATACAACGAATAGCAAATACTGTTCTTTTCTTACTACAACAAATTAAAAAAATATAAAAAACTATAAATGAAGATGAATTTCTATTTTTAACAAAACGTTCCTTGACTTTACAATAATTCAAATGTATTCAATCCATTACGAAGTGGAATTGTAATAAATAAATACATTTTGTTTTGAAAATCAGCAATATAAACAAAAAGAACTGAAAATATTACTTTCAAACAACATTTTACAATTGGTGCAAAAGTAAATATTTCAATTACAATTACATAATAAATAAGTGAAATTTCAGTCAACAGATAATGATATTAAGAAACAAGAATACGTGCTGATTAACTTCTTTAAAACTGTATTAAGAGCCCAGCACAGACTAAACAACAAAGAAAATTGCCTTTTTGTGATTCATTTACCGGGAAGGAACAGGTAACAGCTGTTTCGCTATTCAACTAGCTCTTCAGACCTGCCCCGCCTCTCCCGATAAAGAACCAGAAAAGGCGCAAACCTATGGGAGAACCACCGGCCAAGCTGGCAATGCCCCCCCCCCCAAAGGCAAAAAGGCAATAAACAAATTCCTGTGAGGCCGAGAGGCAACGACAGAAAGCTTCCCTACATCTTGTAGGCGAAAAGAAATAAATTACAAAAACACAAAGAAACACGGCTTCACTTAAGCATAAGAAACAAGAATACATGCTGATTAAATTCTTTAAAACTGTATTAAGAACCCAGCACAGACTAAACAACAAAGAAAATTGCCTTTTTCTGATTCATTTAGCTGGGAGGAACAGGTAACAGCTGTTTCGCTATTCAACTAGCTCTTCACGTCAGGTCTTCATAGTCGCGTCTTCTCGGGTCCGGTCGTCCCGGGATCCCTGCGGACTTAGGTGAACGTTTTGCGGCAACGATTGGCTTCTTCGTGGTCGCCCTCATCTTAGGCCCGGTCGTCTCGGTAATGCTGCGGACTCCGGTGTATGTTTTGCGGCAACGAATTGCTTCTTCGTGGTCGCACTCTTCTTAGGCCCGGTCATCTCGGTAATGCTGCGGACTCCGGTGCACCTTCTACGGATAGGACTAGCTTCTCTGGTAGCCGTAGGTATCTCTCTTCTTCCTGGCTGGAAATATCTTCTATTAGATGGGATGAACCGCGTGGTTCTTCGACCAACCAAAACGCTTCTTAGCCACTCGGGCTAACTGTCCTTCACTTTGAGTGAACTTCCTACTTGCGACTGGCTCTCGCCAACACGAACTTCTTGCTCCTCCGAAACTGGAGACTCTGCTGTGACGGCTGCCAAGCATCCAACTGTCAGACGAAGTTCTCTCTTCTCCGTAACTGGAGACTGTGATGTGGCTGCTGCCACTCGCCCAACTGTCTTTCAACGGCTCTACTCCTCCATTTAAGGCCGCTCGCTGCCTCGTTCCGGCCTCCGGACTGATCAACTTCGAATAGGGAAGCCGGGGTGGATGAGGCGATACTGAACGCGGGGGAGTGTCCAAATCGAACGGTAACAATATCACTGTCCGGCTATTTATGTTAAGTAATATAAGATAATTTTATTCTTATATTCTATATGTTCTAAATTTTCTAAATTGCAAATGATTGATTGAAATCTTTGCTCTGTGAATCTCGAAAAGCCATGTTTTGAGTTTTACCTTTTCGATATATATATATATATATATATAGCCGGACAGTGATCTGAAAAATGCCAATAAAACATTGAAATTACTGTTTCTATGGAGACACAAACCAATCATGTCTTCATGTCAGTGTTAAAATTTGTAATTAAAATTTAGAAAATTTAGAAGAACAAAAAACGCAATATTCAAAGACTTTTGCTCTTTTTTATCTTAAATATCTGTTTTTATATTTTATTATTTATATCCTTTTTTACTATCTTTTTTGTATTTATTTCCAGTTTCTTAAATATATTTAAATATATATATATAAAAAGAAAGAAAGAAAAACGGTTAAACGGTGACAGCTATCTTAAATACATACAGGATTCAACTTTCAACATGCTATAAATAGAGCACCTCAGCTCAGAATGACCTGAAATTTGAACTGAATATACTGAAAGAAAGGGGAAATGGAATGGCTTAAGAAAAAAAAATTTCTAAATGTTAGCAATAGATGGCACTTTAAGTGTCATAATATCCAAAATAAAAGACATGCCATATGCACGACACATTGCATTTGTTAAAAAAACGCTGAGAACTTGGCGTTTTCCTCATATTGCTTCTCAGAAGCTCGCCATGACTCTCCAATGAACGATCGCGCTCTGCTTGTTTTGTGAAGTTTGTTTTTGTGACGCTCTTTTACAAAAACAGTGACTACGCGCCAGGAGCTCTGAAGACGTTCCGGGCTGCAAAGGGTATGAAAAAAAGGCTGTGGAGCGATGTCTGCCAAGGGTTTGGAGAAAATGATAAGAAATTCGAAGAGCCAGGTTCTTTTGAAGTGAAATCTGGTAGAGGGAGGAAACCAATTGCTTCGATGTCAGAAGAGGATTTGGCCACAGCATTCCAGGAAGACACGAGGGGTGTGTGCAAACGTGCAGACCACGGGGAATTGCCCGAACTTTGAACATGCCGGTGAGCACGATACATCACATTGAAACATCTTGCATTGCTATCCATACAAAATTACCCATGTTCCGGAGTTGCTTCCTGCTGAACTGCCAGTAAAAGAAAAGTTTGCTGTACAATTTCTTGCTTGCATGGAATTAGACAAAGAATGGCCATGGATCATTTTGTGGACAGAAGAAGCCCATTTCCATCTCCAAGGACATGTCAATATTCAGAATTGCAGAATATGGACAATGGAAAATCCGTTCGCACATGAACCAGTACCTCTTCATTCTGCAAAGGTAACTGTGTAGAATGGGTTGACGCCAGCGTTTATCGTACCGCCATTTTATTTCGAGGAGATGGTGGTGCGGGACCTTTTACCTGTGCCGTCAACGGCAAACGCTAAGAGAGTCGTTTGCTCAACCACGTGATTCCAACACTTCAACAGCGTGCATGTGTGGATAGCATCATTTGTATGAAAGATGGCGCTCCTCCGCACATTGCAAAGCCACTGAAGCAGCTGCTCAAGAGGAATTTTTAGCCCTCATTTCCAACAGCCTGGCCATCAAGATCACCTGATCTTAATTCTTGTGATTTCTGGCTGTAGGGTTATCTGAAAAATATTGTATTTAGTGTTCCAGTTGCGAATTTAGCTGAATTAAAGATACACATTGTGCAACACATTCACAACGTGAGCCCTGATACACTCCGATCTGCTGTGGAACACGCTGTTTCTCGGTTTTAAGTTGTGGCAGAAAACGGTGGACAGCATATTGAATATGTCTTGCACGAGTCTTGCGATAATTAAAAACAGATTTCATTGTTGCTTTTGATGCGGTTTTTGGCCTCAAGACGATTAAAAACCGATTTTTCCCATCTCATGTGGTACGACCTTTCCGTGGTGGATGGATTTTAACCTAACAGTGTCACAACTGTTGAATGACTTGGAAGTCATTTTTTCAGTAAAATCCCGATGCAGTCATTGAGCAGTACAGTTGGTTTAACGTGCAACTCACATAAAAGTCGTCGTATTGCGATTCAAATTTCACTTGTAGGCGATCCCTTTATGTCACGACGCTTAAAGCACCATCTATTGCTAATATTTAGAACTATTTTTTTTTAAGATATATCTTTTTCCCTTTCTTTGAGTATTTTCAGTTCAAATTTCAAGTCCTTCTGAGCAGTGTTTCTTTTTTAAAACATGTTGAAATTTAACCTTTAATTATCACCCTGTATATTTAAAATATAAAACTATATACAGAATATACCTAAAATATAAAAACATAAGGTATATCCAACATTAACATTCAGAAATAATGAAAGGGCAGTTATCATAAGTCAAATTGTTAATGGTTTCGTTAATTTATCAAATATTAATAAAAAAACACATCATCAGTCTTTATTATCATGATTCTATTCTCATTCATATTTTATTAAAGTGATTCTTGAACCAATGATAACTGTCACCAACAACTTACCTATGTTCAATATAAAGATGATTATCATCGTATCCATTCCAAACTGCTCTTAAAAAAAACCATCATATAATAAATGAATATGAAATATTAGCACGATATTATGTCCTTAGTTTTGTTTTTGTTGTATTGACTATTCCATTGAAAATTGTTGATTTACAAAACGGAGACGCTGCTCAGAGAAGTTGTTCAGAATGATCCGTAATCCACCCAATATTGTAAATGAAAACAAAAGAGTGAATAACGACGACACCATGAAAGCCCCTGCTTCTGTCTATCAACATTTTCGAATTATAGCCATTCTGCTCAAAGTTGTTGGTGTTTTCCCATTAGATGGTGTCTTTAATACGAGAAAGCCTCTTAGTTTCAAGTGGTTTCATTGGAGGGTCGTTTATTCAATCATTGTAGTTCTCTGTTATATTTCTGGAGATATCTACTCTTACTGCAATACCTATTTGAAACAGAACAATGATATTCGCCCTGATGTGAACAAAAATACTTTTGATTCAATGTTTCGTCATTATCGACTTATTTTCAATCTAATAGATAAAATAACAGGTGTTCTTTTATCATTTAATATGTCTCTTCGATATCCACAGAATTTCAAGAAATGGAAAAAGTTTGCTTCATTAATTGATCTGAATTTGTTGCCAATTACAAAAAAGATAATTATCTGTAAAATAACTGCTAGTTTTGCACTTCTAATGAGCCTCCCATCTGTTCTTTATTTGTGGCTTTTATTGGCAGGGCGAATTTCGTTAATGCGATGTTTAATTACTTTAGTGTTGACGTTTGTTATTCGAGCTCATGTGACATTGTTTGTTTATTTTTGTGGTATCTACAGTCATTATTTTGGAGAAATATCTGTAAATGTATTGATTACTGGAACTAGATCACAACATTGGAAGCTTCGTCAAGCGATTTTGAGAAGAAGTTGTGCATCTTTATTCTTGCTACTGGAAGATACCATTGATATATTTTCTACGTTTCTTTGTATAAAAGTATTGATGTCCAGTATTTCAATTTGTGCAAATCTATACAGTTTACTTTCTTTCGTAATAGGGAACAGAAAGTTGCCTTCCAATCTTAACATAATGATATTTGCATTATTCATTGATTTCGTAGTTTTATTGGTTGTTCTCCTGAATGCAAATAACGTCAAGAAAAAGGTAGGTTACATTTAGTTGATGTTTCACAGAACTAAACAAATACAAAACTTATAACTTTCAAAAGATTAGATACTTCAGCAAATAAATCACAAGAATTTTGTGATTCTTGTGAGAGTTAATATTAATCTGCGCTTTAAATTGACATGAAGTGATGAAACGCCGAACCAGAATTTTAAAAGATTAAAAAGTTAAAATATATATATAAAAAAAACTATAGTTTCAGTTCCGCAGAACCATTTTCAAGTTAGTGTGAAATTAAATGATTACGGTATATAAAGCAAATAAAATAAAATGCGTGAAAAGGTGCTTATTGGGATCAGCACACAGTTGGGTTGAGAGTCAGGTCATGACTATTTTCTAAATAGGGGAGTAAGGTTGTGGCGAAAAGGAAAAGATAAAAAAAAAATATATATAAATTTCTCTTTTCTTCCCTATTATTAAATTTATTTGCTATTATTTATGAACTCGATATTGGGCTATATTTTGGATAGAAATGTTGTCATTATAACAACTTGACTGTGAGAATAAAAACGGACTCATTACATTTTCTAAGAAAGTGATGGTTTTCTCGGCATATGATAGCGGGATTCGGGGTGTCAACACAATGACTGTGATCCCGCGAATGCATAGCTGTTGTATAATTGAAATCGCTATTAATTATAGCATATTTACGCTGATATAGACGCTTTGATAGATTCTGTCGGATCTCACCTATGTACTTACAGGGGTTATCCTTGCAAGGTATGGAATACACTACCCCATGGGTCAAAAGGGGGTCTATAGGAGTTTTTTGCTGGTGTTGTGCTTTGTTCAATATATTGAGGAGGATATTATTCGAAGATGAGGTTACAGAAAATTGTAGGGGGCACAAGGGCTTGTTAAGTGCTTTAAATAAAGGGGGATAGTATGATACAGAAAAATATTTCATTGCTTTTTGCTTATTTTGGCTTAAATTTGTATAATGGGATTCTAAGGCTTTAGAGATTTGTCTTTCCTAAAAAGATGAATGATAATCATTGTGAATGAAAATTTTCCACAATGTAATAATCTCTGTGAGGAAATAAATGAGGCTGCTGGAAAGTTCGAACGCCATTTGCACAGTCATATAAATATTATTAGTTTTAAAGGAAATGGATTAATATGAATTGTAATTAAGAGTAATGTCCTGATTGGTGGGCTTACAATAAAACGCCGTATCAAATGGGGAATCTCTACATCGGATAAGTGTCTCATGAAAATCAATGAACTTACAGATATTGTGCTCTTTCTAAATTTTAAAATTAAATCCGGATGGATACTTGTAATAGTATCCTTGATAAAATCTTGTGCAGATGAGTCACTACAAAAAAAAAGGTCATCCACATACCTACAAAAATTGAATATTAGGATTGTTTTGATCTTAAATAATAAAGGCCAAATCTTCGCTGTATGTTATGGATATCTCAGTTAAAGAGGCCGATGCGGACAGGCCCAGAAAGAGATCAGTGAAAGAGGCAGCTGTAAATATTATCTTCGAACATAAAACATTGCATCTTGAACAATGCATACATTAAGGTAAGGATTTCGGTGAATGTTTGACCACCAACGTAGTTGGAAGGGATTTTACTCTGCATAAAGAGTTAAAGCTTTGGTAACTAAATCAAAAGAAATAGAAATAAAAAGTGAATCAACATCCAAAGAGAAATTCAGGAGTGTCAACCTATTGGAGATCCTTGATTTTATGATTTACTGATAAATATTCTGCTGCGCTTACGATAAACACTAACTAGGTTTTGATGCTTTTCAAGAAAAACACGTTTAAAGTTTTTATTTTTATATTGCATGTATCTCCGGAGCTACAAGAGATACCAACAATAACGTTGTACCTAAACAAATCATGCAATTTCACTTTGAGAAAGTTGTAGATCTTGTTTACCTGATTTCAAATACATATGTATATATATATTTCTCAATTTCGCCAAAAACTTTAGTTTATGCGTTTATTGTAAGCACGGCAGTATTGTCGACGGAGAAATAAAATTTTATATTGTAAGTTTTAAGGTTATTACATATGAAGGTTGATAAACATTTAATTGCCGATTTGTCGCAATTAACAATAGGTCTTGCTTCGAATATTCCATTCGGGTCTAACGGCTCATGGACTTTAGGAAGGAATTTTATTTTGGGAATGGTGAGCGTATTATCCTTTAAATTATCTGCCATTTGGGGGCTTAAAAGGTCTTGAAAAGCTAGCAATCGTATAATTCTTCTAATAAAGGACGGATTTCGAATTCCGTGATTAAAAAGGTAGTTCTTTATTTGTTTCTAAAAAATTGGAGGCCATTGCTACGTATTGGGAATTGTCCGTGACAACAATGGTATCTCCTTTGTCAGCGCTTATGAATCTTGTATCTCTAAAATTGGTTTCTAGCGCCGTCAGTTCCTTTAATTCTAACGGGTTTAATTGACTTTAATTAGATTCTTCAAAGCTTTACGAACTATGCTGCCTATTGTAGGCCTCAAATTAACGGCGATGTCCTTATCGGGCAAAGTTCCGAAAGCTGCTTCTATAGGCGGAATCACATTATATGTAACATGGGTTTTTTGATTTATTAGACCTTTTTTAAATTCAAAATTCGTCGTTGGAAGAAAGATAGCGGTTTGCTGCTAATATTAATTATTTTATTATCCGTAGGAAGGGAAGGTGATCATTTCTTAATATTCAGGTTGGATAATTTCTTAACATGAACTAATGTGATACGCTGCTATTCAGACTGAAACTTGTTTGGTGCACGTCCCAAGACGTCGATATAAGATGCCGCATGCATGCGTAGTCGTAGGGAATCAGATAAATAAACAGAGTGTTCCGTAAAAGCCTCTAAAATCCATATAATTCAAACTGAATGTTGCACTAGCCATTTCCGTTTTTTTATGGAACATCTTAATTCTCCTTTCAAAAATGCATTTGCGAAGCCTTCCTAATGCATTCTAAATTGCAGGTGAATCAACACATACCTTGAAATTAAGAGCTGAAGGTCCATAGTACGGCATTGGATGTTGAATATGATTCCAGTTTTTACGTTCGCCAGTTTTTTATATAGTTGAAGAAACGATTGATATCTTGCTTTAAGGAAAAGTCATCACAGGAGATTGCTTTATATCCCACTCAGTACCGTGGCTAGAGGACTAGGGGCCCCTGGGCAACAAGTGATTATGGTTTCGTAGAAAAGAATCCCACTACATACAGTAGTCCCGTTTGCTCGGTGGCCCCGGGGCACTGCCCCGGCTGCCCCGATGGTAGCTACGGCCCTGATCCCATTATTGTCACAATGTAGTGGCGATTAAAACAATTTCAATAAGAGTGAATATTAATGTGCGCATTAAATTGACATGAAGCACAATTTTAAAGGATTAAAAAGTTAAAATATATACATACAAAAGAAGCTATTAGTTTCAATTCCGCAGAACCATTTTCAAATTCGTGTGAAATTAAATGATTACGGGATATAAATCAAATGGAATAAAATGCGTGAAAAGGTGCAGTTGGGTTGAGAGTGAGGCACAATTCCTGACTATTTTCATAATAGGAGAGTAAGGTTGTGGCGAAAAGGAAAAGGAAAAAAAATAAAATATAAATTTCTCTTTTCTTCCCTATTATTAAATTTATTTGCTGTTATTTATGAATTCGATATTGGGCTATATTTTGGATAGAAATGTTGTCATTATAACAACTTGAGTCTGTAAGAATAAAAATGGACTCTTTACATTTTCTAAGACAGTGATCGTTTTCTCAGAATACGATAGTAAGATCGGTGGTGTCAACATATTTAAGTTAATATACCCAATCTGTAAAAAGATTTTTTTTTCCCTTTTTTTTCCCCATTTCACCCTTTCTTTCCCTTCCTTATTTTAATAGATTTTCCTCAAACTTCTTCCCCACACTTTACCAACATCGATTTTAACACTCAAGAAGCCGCATGCGCAATAGTCTCCCTCCGGCCCTTTAGCAGAGAAGCTTCAAGCAAATGAAAATATCTGGGGAGGTTGACTTTCATGAATAAAAATAGATGGTCTAGAAAGGTGTTTGAAAATACAACAGAAAAAAGCAAATGGTAGATAAATTAGAATATTTGGCAGAATATTACGAAACAGAAGAAATTAAAATAATCATTGAATCGGAAAAAAAATGGCACCATCTTATTAATAAATGGGTAAAAAGTCTATTCATAAATACAAAACTTTACCATTAGGATTTAAAAATAAAATGGCTCCCCTATTTCAGGATATTTATGATAATTCCTATGGAAGTTCTTTACTGTTTCAGTGCAGAACGGGATCATTGGCGCTAAATAAAACAACAGAAAAATGGTCTGAAAAGGGGCCAATATTTCTAAATTGCGATAAAAATGAAGAGGAATCTCTAAAACATTTCATCTTAAGATGTCCATGCTTCGGAAAAGAGAGAACATTAACATAATGTTAACATAAACCCAAATAACTGTGAAGAGGATGAATTACTGGATCACATATTAGGATTCAAGGGAAAATTAGATCTGAATAAAATTAAAAACTTCTTAAAAATTGTTTGGATTAAGAGAGAAACTCTAATAAATCCTTAGGGAGTCCTGTCTGAACAGGAAGTGCGTTTTAAAGCATATCCCTATAAACATACATACATACATACATACATATATACGTATGTTGGTCTTTAAATTTAAGAGTTACTTGCATCTTTTACCCAGTTGATGATGGACCCGTGACGGGCCCGAAACTTGTCCTATCTCGTTTTTAGCTTCACTTTCTTTTAATTTTATTTTAGTCAATTTGTCTGTTTTTTTAAGACTTTTTTAATTTCCATAAGAGTTAATATTAACGTGCGCATTAAATTGCCATGAAGGGATGAAACGCTGACGCACAATTTTAAAAGATTAAAAAGTTAAAATGTATACATATAAAAGAAACTACCTATTTAAATTCCGCAGAACCATTTTCAAGTTAGTGTGAAATTGAATGATTACAGGATATAAAGGAAATGGAATAAAATGCGTGAAAAGGTGCATGATAGGATCAGGACACAGATGGGTTGAGAGTGAGGCACAGATTATGACTATTTTCATGATAGGGGAGTAATTTTGTGGCGAAAAAGAAAAGGAAAAAAAATATAACTTTCTCTTTTCTTCCCTATTATTAATTTTATTTGTTATTATTTATGAATTCGATATTGGGCTATAATTTGGATAGAAATGTTGTCATTGTAACAACTTGAGTCTGTAAGAATAAAAATGGACTCTTTACATTTTCTAAGAAAGTGTTCGTTTTCTCATGATATGATAGAGGGATTGGTGGTGTTCACACAATGACTGTGACCCGTGAATGCATAGCTGTTGTATATTTGAAATCCCTAATAATTATAGCATATTTATACTGATAGACGCTTTGATAGTTTCTGTCGGGTCTCACCTATGTTCTTAAAGGGTTTACCCTTGAAAGGTATGGGATACACTACTCCTTGGATCCTTGATTGGTGGTGTCGACTCCATATCCCTAAGGTTCCCCTAAGAATTTCTACGATCCTCTCCTGTGTAGTTAGAAGAGAGTATAAGATTTGGTGTATTGGAAATAACTCGAACAAATACTTCTCCACTTCCTCTGCTAAATTATTGATATATTTTATGAAGTGTAGTGTAAATTTTCTATATACGAGAAAAAACTTACTCATAAAACTTATTTGATGGTTTGGGCTGCTGATAAGTAGGTCCACCTATAGAACTCAAAATATTATTTCATAAAAATAGTTTTGAGAACGAAGCAGAAAAAGATTAATTTTCAATACTTTAGAAGTAGCTGTTTGAAAATAAACTGTAAATAACCTGAGATCAATATCAATGCTTTGTAATTTCTCATAGGTTTCAGAGCTGCAAGTAAACTTGAGAACTGTTATTGGTGATACTAAGGATAAAGATGCTTTGATTGAGATGCAGGTAATATAGATTAAACCATTATTTTAACTATCTTTTAATAATTAATAATAAAGCAAAGATAATATAATTAAACGGGCTATAAACAGATACCGATGTATTCAAGCTGTTTTTTTGTAAATTTTTACTAACCATTCCATATCAAAGTACAATTTCAAAATAAAAATTAAAAATTGAAAACTAGTGTACAATAAAATCCTACGTACGTTTCGGAACCCCTATTTCCCAGGTTCCATTATCAAGAAATTAGGGCCCTCCCCACTTTAAAAAGAGGTCAACGACTTTAAAAAGAGTTCTCAACGACTCCCTTGTTGGGAGTCGTTGAGAAAAGAGAGAGAGAGAGATTTTATTCGAAATGCTTACGAAATAGACTGAATAAATGCGTCTAACGATCTATATATCTATACATCTTCTTGTGATATATATTTAACACAAATTTTCAATTTTAATGTTGTTATTCTGAAATATTTAAAAACAATCAATTTCCGTCGTAGGCATTTTTATCAGTGGTGATGTCTTCATCAAACACTACGGAATTTTCAGCTTGTGGTTTATTTTCATTAAATCTCCAACTATTAACAACAGTAAGTCAATGAATTAGGATTTTTAATTCTGTATCAGTCATGTTAAGTTTATAGTTGTGTATTAGTATTATGTATTAGTTATGTATTATAGTTATGAATAATTATGTAGTTTAATAGTTTATAAGTATATATATTCAATATTATATTAAATCAAATAACAAAAAGCAGAGAACATTAGATAAAAATAAATTATTTTTAACAATGTTTGTAAAATAAAGTTTTGCGAATATTGAAAATTATATCATAAGGGTTGTTGTATTATTTGTTAGTAATGTAGTGTAATTTACACCATATTATTAAATCATATGATTATTATCACAGCTTGTCAAGAATTTAAATAATTTTTTTATTCTATTTCAGATTTTCGGAACAATACTGACCTATTTAATCATTCTGATACAATTTCAGTTAAATGACTAGTTTGAAGAAAGTCTCAACCACTGGTATTTCTATGTTGATTTTTGACTCAGTACTTTGTTAACATTGTCACTTTATGGTGATGTGTTCGTGTTTGCTGAATAAATATATTTAAATTCGCTATTAGACAGTGGCCACCATATTTCCAGATATATTGTTACATTTCGAATTACATCGTTATTTGACTGCACATTGCGATTTTGCTTTGATTACCAAACTTTATAATTCATAATCTATGAAATAAGATTTTCATTCAGTTAACAATGATTTGCACCCGAATTCTTCACTACTTTTTAAGTGTATGATTAGTAAAAAAAAAAAAAACCTGGATTTTTGTTTTCTTGCAATATCTTAAGAAATTATAATATTCTCCCAGTTGAAAAGAAATATATGTTAATCTTTATACACATCTGAATAAAACATTTCCTTATTCATGTTCCTATAGACTTGTTCTTTAGTATTTTGATAGTTTGTACATGGTCTTCAAGTTTATGTATAAATATAAGTATAGATTTCTACGAAAATAAATAAATATATACATGGAGATTCGGTGACAATTTACATTAGCGTTTCTCTGTCGCGTGAATCTTTCATTCGAGTGGTCGTAATTGCCGAGCATCAATTGGAATTTTCTAGTGACATCGGCGGAGTACTCTTAACCAGATTTTGGATGTAAACAGGGAAATGTCTCGTCAACAATGTCTCTCCCCTTTTCAACCTTCAGTTTAGGGGGATAATAACCGTGATCAGCACCAGCAAAACTATGCTCTATTGTTCAGTTTGGTACGAACTTTATTGTAACCCGGTGAAGTGAAAAAAATGCTTTTTGGCATAGGAATTCCCATTAATTCTAACACACTATAAACTTATAATTTATGTAATACATAGTTTGTGTGTGTTATACATTTACTTTCGATGGCCATTATTATTATTGTAATTTATATTTTGTAATAGACTATTTTAATTTTGTCCTTACCCTCCACTTCAAATCAGAAGTCCAAATATAAATCCATTAGTTTACAGGGTTGATAAGCTTTTTAATTCTATATTCGTGTATTCTTGAATAAATAATTCGAATTATGATAAATTTTAAAATTTGAATCAATATAAAAATTAATCGTTAATAAATTATAAAGTGTTTTAAAGTCTTTACTTTCAAATGGCTTATTTGACATAAAGTAGTATTGAAATTTACGTTCTTATACTCAATTGCCAAATAATAATTTACAGTTACGCCACTAACAAAGGTAAAAAAATACAGATTTTTTTTTTACTTCAATGATATCAATATCAATGATTAATAAATTCCAAAATCTTAATAAATTCAACATTCTAGCAGTTGTAATATAAAGTAAAATGAAAATGGGGACTGAGGAGGTAGGTTCGTTGGAGATTGGAAATTTATCTCATTTTATCAAGTAACAAGGTACTCCAAGATATAAAGTGAGGTCTTTGAAGCGTTATAATTTGATAAGTATTAGGCGCATCGATTTCATACTTTGCGTTGTAGGTTATTGATCATGGAGAGTGCAATCATGAGAATACAAGTTTTAGTTGACATAATTACCACGAACGGACATGTGGCGCTGGTGTATGCTATGCAGTATCGTCGGGTTTTCGTTGCTCGTTCGAATTCGGAATTTTGGAACAGAATGGTTGGTTACAGAAGATGTTTAATGTGTCCTCTGTCCTCACAGACCATGGATGATTCCATGTTAGCAACAGACCACGAGTCCATTTGATGCATACCGTGGTCTATAACATGTCGGAGCAATTCATCACGCAATCGCCCATATTCACGTCTTATGGCGTTTTTCAAGTTCTGTAGGTCCTAAAATATCCTATCTCAATAGAAACTACGATTGAGATATCCCAAGATCCAAAATTCACATGGATTGATGGTAGGGGATCGTGCAGGCCATGCATAAGAATAATGCTTGATTTCTACACGATCGTTACAGATGCAGTCTGCACGTGATGTGTTCCATCTTCCATGAAGACTACTTTGTTTAGGGCACCATGATGTCGCTTCAATGGAAACATTTGGTTAAGCAATAAAGATTGGTAGCGAACCCTTGTAACGGTATCGGTTTGGAGATCGTGGGCACGCTGCAGCTCGAAGAAATATGAAAAAACAACTTGGTAGTGAAATGACACTACATTGTTACTGTGAAGGTAATCGTTTATTTCACAGAATATACAAAGGTCACTAATCGTCGCAGTCACAACGTATTAGAAATTGCAGTGCTAACGTTTGACGTTTATCATTATCTCCGGGCAAAAGTGCGAGTGGATAAAAGCGTGTGTCTGTGATAATAGTGAGCTCCTGATCTTGTTGGGAAGCACCTTATGAATAACTTCTAGTATTGATGACAGTGGTAACATTCGTAGCGACTTGATTGGGTTGGGGGCTATAGGACCTTCAAGTGTACTATCCTTTTCATGGGAACTCCATTTTTACAGCTGACAGCAGCGCCAAATGTTTCCAGGTGCTTAGTATGTGAACTAGAAACTTGTTTTCTCTAAAATAGATCAAAAAATAGCTAAACTTGAATAACAATATGCTGTGATATATTAAATTATTGAAGTTAAATAATTTAATTACTTTGAGTTATAGTTGCATTTAAAGAAAATTGCTTGAAACAATTTTTTTTGTTTTGTTTTTTGAAATGTGAATGATCCGGAGAAATTTAAATATGTAAATTGATGACGTAATGGAAGGGGAAGTTTAGTGATGTCAGAATGAGTCCGTCAGGTTGATAGGAATGAGTCCTTCGAGTTGGTTGGAAGGAGTTGGTTACAGGGAGCGGAAGAAAGTTATTACTGTGCCGGAATGAAAGTTAATGCTGAGCCTAGAACATTTTAATTGGGAACAAATGTTTTTCCAAGAAAAAAAATGGTTAGTCCAAGTTGGATTATACTATGGTGTGAAGAATGAAGGCCAGAAGAAGCTAAGAAGTCAAATGAACGAGTCCGTTTGAAGGTAAAGCCGGCAGGACGTAAGTCTTAAGAGAATAAGACGAAGTTAATTTCCGATAGGCGAAAATTGTGTATCAACGTTAATTAAAAGGAGAAATTCCTGAATAAGAAAAGTTCTATCGAAGGAAACTTGAAAGAGTGGAGCGTTTAAGACGCCGGTTAATAATGCGTTGAAGAAATTATAAAAGCCGTTTCACAAAATAGAAAGTTCTAGAAGAGTAAGAAGCCGGAAATAATTGGAAGCTATAGAGAAACTATCTTGGTCCAATACGAGAAGTATTCAAGTGAAGTGAAATTATTCTATTTATTCTGATATTGCCAGAACTGTTATTTCAACTAGAGAAGCTACCCTGAACCCTCATGAAGGAGTGGAACGCTCCGAGCTGTGAACTGAAAATTAAGAATTATCATTCTCTAAGTAAGGGAATTTATAGAACTCATTATTTATTATTCGAAGGTAAGAAATACCGTTAATATTCGAACAGAATCGTAAATAAACTATAAGTAATTATCTGTGGAAGTAATAACCAGAAATTTTGGAATAAGACGATTTCCAATAGTGTTCCGAGGATTTAGACATCAATGTGATTTGAAGTCAAGAAGCAAGCCATCGTATGACGAGGAAGAAACCCGCCACATTCGAATTGTGGAAAAATGGATTCTAGTGTGCTTCGATATTGTGCTTGTGAAATCCACGCAGTAAAGTGGATTTAATTCAGTGAGAGTGAAACATAAAGACGAAGACTTCAAGTGTCTACTAACCTGTAAGTTCAGAACTATTATTCATTATTATTTTGGATGGGCCATAAAGATAATTTATGAAGATAGAAGCAAAGACTGAATCGTGTGATGCAAACATCAACTTAACGTGCGTGAAAAACTATTATTAATTCACATAAGGTGATAAAAGCTAATGATGTGTAACAGCTATTGTTAATTCACATAAGGTGATAAAACTTAAAAGTTAGATCGTAATAACTATTATTAATTGAAGTGTAAAAGTGATACACAAGAATCTTCAATTCATGCAAGTGATTAGGATATAATCATTAATTACAAAGTGATTAATAGTGAAAAGTAATATTAGTGAAATATTTACTAGTGTGATTAGATTATTATGTGCTATAGTGAAATATTATAGAGAGTGAATAATTAGTTAACTGAAAGAAGAATTGAAGTGAAGCAAAGTGTAGTGTATAATATAGTGCAACAGTGAAGCAGTTATATTCGTGTGTGATTCTGACTAGAAGAAGATTACTGTAATACTGTAGTATTAGACTTTTGAGATATTAAGGAGTTAATAATAATCTCCGTTGTAAATATTAGTTCAAAATTTTATTGAAAAAAAAAATATCCCCCAATTAAATAGATTAATTTTATAGCCTGTTTCGTATGTATTCCTTGCTCATCACTCTGTTCATCAGTAGGGTTTCTGCTAAATCATTATTAATATAATTTTATTAATTTCCCAGCACAATATAATTTATATGTTGTATCCTATAATTATTTACAAAGTCTTTATTTACAAAATGACTTCCCACATGCCCTCTAGCGGTGAATATGGAACTAGAATTTTGTTTCTCATGATTGCACTCCCTATGACCCTACAATCCAAAGTTTGAGATCGATGCACCTAATATTTATAAACTTATAATTTATAAGTGCTTCAAACACTTCAAGTTATTTCTTGGACACGTGGTATTATTATCGTCTTATGCTATTTATTCCCAGAGGCCTTTTATCTAAATGTTCTATTGATTTTGAAAGAATCATTTAATTATTTTTTTCCAACTTTAGTGAAACATACATAGTAATGACAGTAGACATTAAAGTTCTCCCTTGAAAATAGAAAAAGATGATTACCAGTTGTAATGTAGATATTTATTTGGTTTGTGAGATTATTAATGACTTCTCTTTAATATCTGTTCTTTAATGGTTGACTAATATTAAAATCAATATGTTTTTCAATGATCAGAAACAATATCATCTAAATAGATTATGATATCGTGCCAGTTTTTTATATGTTTAATATTTTTAATTTCAAGCATATTAATATAATTAAAATATTCTAAACTTAACACAAAATTAATTTTCTTTAAATTCTTTTTTATGAAACTAATTTTGAAATTTAATTCATTTGTGATATTGTTAAATATTTTGAAATTTCGTAGCTTAGTTAGTGAAATTAAATTTAATATTTGTCTTTTGATATCTTTTATCTGT
Organism: Thereuonema tuberculata; assembly: GCA_023159025.1. Taxonomy (NCBI): domain Eukaryota; kingdom Metazoa; phylum Arthropoda; class Chilopoda; order Scutigeromorpha; family Scutigeridae; genus Thereuonema; species Thereuonema tuberculata. The sequence goes on along the minus strand of JAFIDM010000006.1, from coordinate 11,154,852 downwards.
GAAAATATTCCGGACTGTGTCCTTAACCTCTTCTTTATATTAACATTTCGTGAATAATTATTAAAAAAAGTTTAAGTTTTGAATCCAATTTGCTGTTTTATTACATTTCAAATATAAAAATCTTTTCTTTTTAATTATTTAAAACAGTAATATATTGAGATTTCTATCGTAAAAATGAAATCATTATAATATAACGAATAGCAAATACTGTTCTTTCCTTATGACACCCAAATAATAAATTAAAATGCCAGAAATGATCATTAATTTCTGTTTTTAATAAAACGTTCCATCACTTGACAATAAATCAAATGGATTCAATCCATTACGAAGTGGAACTGGAATAAATAAATACATTTTGTTCTTAAAATCAGCAGTGTAAACAAAAAGAACTGAAAATATTGCTACCGAGCTTTTGTATAGGTTCGGTGGCGGAGGGGAACAGAATGCGACGGGAGCCAGGTAATTAAAAACCTGAGAGACTTTATTATTTAAGATTAGTGGTCAAATACAGTTAACTCAAATAACGAAAGAGTTCTACGATTAGGCTGACTTCTCCACAATCTTCTAATGGCTAACGATCGTCTCAGGATTCTACCGGGGACGGGTGCTGTAATCTTGGCTTCGGTCGTCTTCTCCGATGCCTACCAACGGCTAACGGTCGTCTTCTCCGATGCCAACTAACGATTGGCGGTCATCTCAGGATTCTACCGGGGACGGTTGCTGTGATCTCGGCTTCGGTTGTCTTCCACGATGCCTTCCAACGGCTAGCGGTCTTCTCAGGTTTCTACCGGGAATGGGTGCTGTCGTCTCGGCGTCGGTTCTTCCCAGTCTTCGGACTAACGGATACACCTAGCTCGGCTTTAATTGACTTCTCTCTGGGGCGGATGCCCAACAATCTTCCTCTGCTACACTCTATCTCCTGGCCGGAGACCCTCTAGTGACTCAGAGCCACGAAACTAACTCAATTCTTTGGCTCCGGGTGGAGTCCTCCTATCTGGGCACCTGCCCACGACTGGCCTCAAACGCTGTCCTCCCAATGGAGACTTCCTGGTTGGGCGGTTGCCCACAGACGAACTGACGTTTAGGCGCTCTGCGTCTCGTTTTATGGGCGCCGATTGCCTCGAACGAGGCTCAAGAACGGTCGACTCGATAGAGATAGGTTGGGTGGATCGAGTCGACTCCGTTGAAGGGGAGTGGTCCAAAACGGCAGGTAACAACATTACTTTCAAACATTTTTTAATTTATGCAAAAGTAAATATTTTTCTTCTTTAACTAACAATTGCATAATAAATAAGCGGAATTTCAGCCAGCAGATAATGATATTGTTTGTTTCAATATCAATTCTCTTCTAAAATTCAATTAATAAGTTGAAGTATCCGTCCGCTATAGGCCTTGGGGTCGCAGGATGTAAGGTTTCCAGTGGTTCTTGACCAATGGGACGAAGTTGAGATCGGATGGTCAGTCCAACTCGGTATTCATTCTAAAGAGGGCTGGGTAGACCATAGGACCCGTTCGGAGGAGAATGGAGTGTTGAAAAATGCCCGCCCTCCGCAGAGGTCGGAAACCCCCTACCAGCATCCCTTTTTACTCGGAAATAGGCCCACAGATTTGAATTATTATTAACTACTAGCAGCAAAGTCTGTCGGCTGACAGACATAAAAAAAAAATCTGAAAAATCATTTTTTTATCAACTATCAAACATAAAGTAAATGTAAACTAAATACTGTGCTAACTTGTGGACGAAGCTTCTACAAGAAAAATGGTTTTGAGTTTCAAAATAAGCGTAAACAACTGAGTAAGTATGCCAAATTTCATTAAAATGGAGGCAGTGGTAACAAAATTATTTGGTTTTGAACGTTTGTTTTGTTAGAATTTCAGTTGTCGAGGTCAGTTCCCAAGAGTAAATTTTCATGGAAACAACTTGGAATGACATAATGAACTAATATTTTTATCCAATTTGAGTACTTTTGATTCAATGGTACCATTGAGAATGTTGGATCTATCTTAATTGGTTAATTATGTCAAGTTATAGGCAGACAGACAGACGAACTAAGCCAATTTATATATAATATATATATAATTAATACCTATTATTATATATTTATATATATCTGATGGCCAATTTCATTGAAGTTAATATTAGAGGTAGCTCAAGTACTGTCAATTTCTTTATATATGCAACATACGTTCTCGCTGCAGCAGCACAATCCATGGGACAAAACCCTGGACAAATTGCTCTAAACAAGGAAACGATAAGAAAAGGCTCGATGGCAGCTCAGAGAATCTATTGCAAAAGAGATAGAAGCTCTTTCACATCTGATACTTGCTTACCATCCATTGGGTTGGAAAGAGTTTACCGGCACTCACATCAAAAGAGACTGTTGACCGACTAGCTGTTCGGGTATCAGGAGAAGTTGTGATGAAACTTTTCGGTGTCCCACAAATCGAGAATGGAAGTGGAGAAGCACAGGCAAGTGCGGTATATAAGTTAATTCAAGAATGGGATCTGGCTGAACATGATGATGTCCTTTGATACGACCTATAGCAACAAAGAAGACAAAGCAGGAGCATGTGTATGCTGGAACATAAGCTCAACAAAGACCTTATGAGCTTGGCTTGCAGGCATCACATACATGAGCTTATTGTCGGAAAGGTATTCGATCTGCTGATGGAAGCTTCCAGTACACTTTTTTCAAGATAACAAAGAAGAGTACGAGAGTGGCATAAAGGATGAGTCCATTGCTTCCGAATTGGGGGCAATGAAAGATGATCTGACAAGTTTCATTCGTTGTCAATTATCCAATTTTCATCCTCGAGATGATTACAAAGACCTGTTACAACTAGCTTTGGTTTTTCCTAGGAGGAGATCCCGCAGTAGGATTCCGGATTCATGCGCCAGGAGCTTTCCATAGGACTATATGGATGGCAAAGATAATATATTGCCTGAAGATTTAATTGTTTCGTGCTCAGTTCAAGCTGTCTGCTCGTGACCTATGGACTACGGATCTTTAATGTCTTCGTGATCAGCCTGTATTTGAAGGCATGGTACAGATGCCCATCTGCTGCATCAGCTCTACGGAATGACTTGCAACTGTTGAAAGATTTTCAGGAATATAAGAAGGTCAACAAATCCGTTGCTGAAACTGCAATGAAGAGTTTTTCTGCACACCTATGGTATATAAGTGAAACGCTTATTGACCTGACGTTTTTCGATTCTGACGTTACAAGAGAAAGAAAGATAGCGATGGTGGCAGCTCTAAATAAGGTTTCTCCTATCGATCCTCCACTTAGGCGTATCCATCTAGCAGAGCATCTTGTGAAGGAAAAGGAACTTTCTGACTTTGTGTCAATAAACAGGGGAGGAGGCTCTGCGTTGCTCTGGATATTTCGCAGGACTTCCTCAAAGAGGACTCCGACACACGGTAAACAACCGACGATTTCATCGCAGCCAAAATTAAAATTGAGCAGCTGAAAGTAGTGAATGATGCAGCAGAACGTGGCATCGCGTTGATGCAGTCTTTCAATGCAGTGCTTACAAATCAAGAAGGCCAGAAGCAGTTCTTACTTCAAGTAGTGAAGAAACATCGCTGAGAATATCCAAAATCGAGCAAATCCACGATTATGAAGGGATTTCAGACATTATAATAGACGTTTATTCACATTTTATTGTTCCTGTCATTCATTAGGAGTTTGTTTACTTGTTAATAACGTTATATGGTACTAATACCGTGCAATAAACCACTACTAATAGCATTCATAAAGTTTAAAGTGATTTTGATTATTAGGCGTTTTCTATTGAATGTTCAATGGCGATGAGCGACCAGTAAATATTCACAGAATGCTTTCAAACTTTCAGAGGTTTACTTTAATGGTAAAAGGAACAAAATGAAGGGGTGTCATCATTAAATTGAGCAACTTTAATTTTGAGTGACACCCTAATATATATATATTTGATTCGATTGATGATTTGATTTGAATTTTTTTTTTGTTTTTTAATGTTTATCAGACCTATTTAGGTGTACTTCTTACCTGTACACCTGTAATAAAGGTTCTGAGAGTTTAATCTAAAGGATCATTTTCCATCTAAAAAGAAAAATATCTAAAGTTTAATTTATCTAACGAATAATTATTATTTTTGATTCATAACGCCGAAAGGCATTTAAAACTCACCTATATATAATCTAAATACTGCGCTAACTTGTGAACGAAGCATCTACGGCAAAAATGGTTTTGAGTTTCAAAATCAGCGTAAAAAAACTGAGTAGGTATGCCAAATTTCAGTAAAATCGGTGCAGTGGTAACAAAATTGTTTGGTTTTGAACGTATGTTTTGTTAGAATTTCAGGTAAAATTTTATGGAGACAACATGGAATGACAAAATTTTATCCAATTTTAGTAGCCTTAATTCAATGGTACCATTGAGAACCTTGGATCTATCTTCATAGCTTAATTATATCGAGTTACAGACAGACGGACAGACAGACAGACGAACTTGGCCAATTACATAAGTTGATTTGAGAATGATGCCTGAATCTTACACAATTAAATTCTTAACTCCTAATAATGGATGTTGCAAACACAAACAAAATTAATTCGATGCCATTAACTTAGAGCTTATACTGTCAAAAACAATTGTTTTTCAATCACAAATACTTTTCTTTTTATTCTTTACACAGAGCGTAGTAATTAGTAGTATATGAATTTTTCTGCATGAGAAATGTAATATTGGAGATTAATCTCTGAATCTTTTTAAATTGTGGAAAATATCTTTGAAGAAAATCAAACGGGTGGATAAGGCAACACTAGAATGGACTTCGGCCAAGCATTAGACTAAAATTTAAAAAAAAATTATCAGATTATCCTGAAATGATGGAAATTCAGGAATTCAGTTTTCTTGTATTTGAAATTGCAGCATCATTTAACGTTCTAATTCTAATAGCGAATTCACCTAAAATATCATTTAAACTGGATCTCTGCATAGAGACCATATATACTTCCACATGTGAAAGATGGAGCGAATGAAACAAATTAAGCTTTCTAATCTATTAGGTAACACATTGTTAGAAGACTAAAATATTTAATTGGAAGAAAAATATTAAAAAGCTTCATAAAGTAGTAAAAGACACGATAAAAAGATTCGATAACACTAATTGTGATGGACAGTGTATACTATTACTACACACATGTCCAAAACTAAAGGAGAAACATTCTTAAGGGTTACAGCCACAGAATCCGACAAAACAGCTTGTGACGAATTCCATAACTGTAGATGTTCCCAACAAACAGATCCACTCGTAAATTTCCGAATCGCGCGCATAGGTATCACATGGTAGCTCGAAAGCAGATAAAAAGAAAATTGGCACGGCTGTGGAATTTGTTTTTGTCTCCAATTAAGGACGTGAGCAAACTAAGTCTAGAAAAGTGATGTTTGTCATGTCTGAAAACTATCATCTAGATAATGATAAGTTTGATAGTTTTTAATCCGCGAAACGTTTATAGGAAAGTTAGCCACACAATCACTGATGTTGCTGAATCACATAGTGTTTTCTTCAGGCTCTGGGCAGCATTTCAAACCATTGAAATATGTTTCAGACACACTAGAATGTAATGACTTTGCAACTGGAATGTAATGGTTCCATTTCTAACAGGTAAAGGATTAGAGGATATCCAATGAAAACAATGCCATATACCTAGAACATCGGGGGGCATTGGATACCTTTTCCCTGAACCCTGATACCCTGAAAATACCCTATTCCTACAGTGTTTTGGTCTCTGAACACGATGGTGAAATTCATTTGTCTATTCGACCTTCGGATCGGAAGATTTTATAGGTGGACAGATAAGTACGAACGGACGGACAAATGGACGGACAAACGCAATAGCTACCGATTTGGTATTGTCACGAACACTATTCGTGCCCCGAGCTTCGCTCATCTCCCTAACA
>JAFIDM010000006.1:11125209-11141893 GCA_023159025.1 Thereuonema tuberculata | reverse complement strand
AATGTCTTCCTAATCATACGTTACTTTCTCCTTCTTAAAATCTTAAAATGACAGAAAGCTATTTTTGGAATTAAACATCAAGATGGCAATATCAATTAAATTAAAACAACTTTTAGTAGTAAAGAATCAAGAAAGTCAGCCAAAACATTTCACAATTCTATCTAGACGTCATCAGGCTGGCTTTCAATTTAACCATCGTCTTTCTTTAAATTTAAAATTTGCAGTTTGAAGTTCTCCCATTTGAATAGTTAACAAAAATATCCAATAGGAAATTTCTTATTTATTTTTTTTAGTAAAAATTAAGCTAGGAGCTAAAATATGTAATTAAAATTAAAAAAAAAATAATTAATTGTATTTCCGAATTACGTGTATCAAACATCAATATCCACAATCAGAAATTAGTTTAAGGTTGAATAAAGTTTATTAAGTAATAGAAAATGCAGTACGAAAAGTATTAACAAATGAAATAAACCTGATAAAAATATATATATGGGAAGACATTGAGGTCTAGTTCGTTAATATTAGTTTTGCTTCTCGCTATTAATAATAATAATAATAATAATAATAATAATAATTTTATTGCCAATAAAAAATATTTACAAGAGTGTGTATTGATTACAGTTTTGACATCCCAGTTGTCTTAAGGGTGATCCCGTCGAGAAGACAAAAGGGTGTCGGAATCGAGGCAAATTACACATGAAAATAAAACAAAAACATTGCAGGGAAAAAAATAAAAGATGAAGAAACTGAATTATTTTTCTCTTTCTTTTAACAAATATTTTACAATGTACATTAGGGGGGCGAGAAAAAAAAATCAGTTCATCACATTGAAGAAACTATAATATATGCTGAGAAAATTATATAATATAAAATTAGACTGGTGGCGTTTACCTAGATAGCAGAAGGAGGAAATAATAAAGGAGAGTGAGAAGAAAGAGAGGAGAGGGGAGATTACAATCAATTATTGGGTTCATTTAAAGAAAGGAATTATATATTTATGAGGATTTACTAGGATTGAATAGAGTAGATAAGTGTTGTTTAAGTTTTCTTTTAAATTTTGTCAGAGAAGTGCAATCACGAATTTCCTGTGGAATTTTATTCCAATTTAAAGGAGCTGAATAACTGACTGCTCTTCTTTGATAGTTGGATCTTGTTTTTGTTAGTAGAAGAACAGGATTGTATCTAGTTTTATAAGAATTGGAATTGGGTTTAATATTGAAAGTAATTGAAGGGCATAGTTTTTTGTTAATTGTTTTGTAGGTGAAAAGAGACAACTGAAGCTTATATATATGTTCGAAAGGAATTACGTTATACTTTGTCCAGAGGGATTGAGTAGAGTAGAGGCGGGGCTTTCTATCTAAGAATCTTAGGAAATGCTTTTGGACTTTAAGTATCATTTTTTCTTGAAATTTGGCAGTGGTACCCCAGATGATTACACCGTAGCACAAGTTTGTATGAATTAGCGACCAATATAGACTCAGAAGTATTTGCCTAGGAAGAAAATAAAGTTTCCTAATGATGCCTAAATGTTTTGAGACTTTATGAGCGATTTGTTGTGCATGGAGATTCCATGATAGATCGTGTGAAAGAGTAACACCTAAATATCTGAAGGATTGAACTTCTTGTAAGAAGGAGTTGTTGTAAGTGATAGAGAAATTGTCAATGTTGAGTATTTTATTTCTTTGATAGAAAAACATATAAACCGTTTTGGTTGTATTTAAAGTTAGGTCGTTTGAGGATAGCCAAGATTCAAGATAGAAAAGTGAGCACTGCACCTCGTGCTTGAGTTTTTCCACATTAGGATGAGCAAATAGGAGGGTTCCGTCATCGGCATAGAAGATACATTTGGAAGCAGGTGATGTGAGAATGAGATCGTTTATATATAAATTAAAGAGAAGGGGGGAAAGGATAGACCCTTGTGGTAAACCTGTAGACGTGTGATGTACTGAAGAGGAATATCCGTTTATGTTCAGCTGATATTGTCTTTGTGACAGATATGAAGAGATCCATGCAAGAGGTGGGCCTCTAATACCCATATGCTGTAATTTTTGAAGTAAAATATTGATATTAATTGAGTCAAAAGCCTTTTTCAAGTCCAAGAAGAGACCTAAGACGATCTTATTAGCCGCCATATTCTCCGTGATAAACTCTGTGAGATCAATTAGCGCAGTTTCAGTATTTTTCCCTGTAATAAAATCATATTGTTGTTGCGCAATGATTTTATTTTTTGATATATATGTAGAGAGTTTACTATGATATAATTTTTCAAATATTTTAGAAAAACAGTTCACCAGGAGATAGAACGGTAGTTGGTCAGAGTGTTCACATCTCCTGCTTTCCATAATGGAATAACTTTCGCTTGTTTGAAGGAAGAGGGAAAGACACCTTCAGATATTGAGATATTAAAAATAAGAGAAAGAGGGAGTGCAATGTCATCCACGATCTGTTTGAGAAAGTATGGGGAGATCTCATCAGGACCAGAGGAAGTTTTGTTGGATAGTGATTTGATGACTTGTTTAACTTCAGAAGGGGAAGTAGGAGAAAGAAAGAAGGAGGAAGGAATTGGATTGTTCAAAATGGGATGTATATTTTTATCGGATGTGCTAAAGGGAATATTTGGTAGAAGGATGTTAAGAAAATTAGTTAGGTTTTGCTCGGTTGTTTTTAAGTTATTTTCTATAATAAGAGTAGATGGACATTTTGGTTTTCTGTGATTCGATATTAATTTGTTAATATTATTCCACTTTTCTTTTATGGAGAGATTATCATCAAATAGACTTTTGTAATAACTTTCCTTGGAAGCTCTAATTCGTGACTTTAATTCATTCCGTATGACTTTAAGGTGTTCTAGTTTTTCGGGTGTAGGATTTTTCTTATAAGATTTATAAAGTTTGTTTTTGTGATGGATATTTTTCAAAAGTTCAAAGGATATCCATGGTTTCTTATTAATAGTGGAATTATTTTGAGAGATCAGAGAAAAATACTTGTTGAATCCTGAAAAAAAGAATTCATTAAAGATTGAAACGCAGTGTTCCGTAGAGGTTACGTTTTCCATTTCATCAGCCCAATCAATTGAATGTAAATATTCTTTAAATTTATTTATGTTATTTAGGGAGAATTTGCGATTCTTTATTTTCGTCGCTCTTTTAAACGAGAAACCTTTAAATAAATTTGAAAGATTTGTAGTGAAGAATACCGGATCGTGGTCAGTAATAAAGGCGTGAAAGATGCCTCTACTTTGAGTCGGAAAATTAGTGAAGATTTGATCAAGAAGTGAGTGAGATGAGCGGGAGGTAGAGTGACAGGTTGGAGAATCAATAAGTGGAAAAAAAGAGTTACAATTCATTGTTGTGAGGAGATCTATGACGTTTTTGTCATTTGTATTTAGGAAGTTCATGTTAAAATCGCCCATAAATACTCCTCTTTTGTGATTTTGATTAATAAATTGTGTAACCGAATCAATATAATTATGGAAATGAAGAATGTTTCCTGAAGGGGGTCTGTAGATGCCTACCAATATAACATCTTCATTAATTGAGCAGCAAATACATTCTAAGTCTATATTGACAAAGGAGAATTCGTTTAATAACTTGATATTAAAGTTATCTTTATAATAGAAAGCCACACCCCCATCTTTTTTATCATTTCTATTAACCGAGACTACAGAATAATGTTCAATATTAGGTAATATTTGTGGACTCGTAGCCCAAGTTTCAGTTAGAAGAAGGAAATCTGGAAATTTTTTAAGTGTTTCTAAGTTATAAATTAAAAGATCCCAATTTGCATTGATACTGCGAATATTTTGGGATAAAAAGAAAAGAGAATCAGGAGAATAATCTGGAAGTGAGTCATTGAGTAATGACATGTTGTAGTGAAGAAAGGAAAATTACAAAATAATTAGGTTCATTATTTACATCGTAGTTTGTGGTTTCGCTCTAGATATTAAAGGAAGGGGAAAACAATAATATTGCATAGAATGATAGTACGGAGTAATAAAGTAACAGTATAGTTAATAGGTAAAATTATAAGAGAAACTGGAAGATACTAAATACAGCACAGAAATAGAAGTTAGAATATGTTAGAAAACTATCGAGCAACGCACCAGAACAATTCTTTCTTTAAAGGTTTACAAAAAGAATATAATAATATAAGAAAAAGATATATATTATGTAATAATTGATAGAAAATGCTTTCTATCAAAGGTAAAAACTAAATAAATTGATATTAACAGTTGGAAAAAAAAAAAGGGATATAATACATATAAAAATATATATACATGTAACAGTAAATACACGAAAAAATTACAAGTTTAGTAAACAGAAATTAAATAAAAATAATGTTGCAGTTAAAAGAAAATGGTGGATTAATTAGGGCCTATGTTAATTTTTGCAAATCATATATAGAAGTCAGGGTTAATTTTTTATTACCATGGTGAACGATGATTCTTCCGTCCATAGTCCACACATTCCTGAGTCCAAATCTTTCAATCGCCGCCTGGAGCAACTGGATCCTCGCCCTTGTCAAATCCTCTCTTATGGTAATCCTCTTACCTTTGAGAAGTTTTTTCTTAGAAAAAACGACTTCTCTTGTTTTGTAAGAAATAAATTTGACGATAATGGCGCGAGGCCTATTACCTTTTCTTGGACCTACTCTGTGTGAACGATCAATGTCATTTTTGGATATTTCAACACCCAGTTTTTCTTGACACATATTAATTACTAAATTGTCCGTGTCCTCGTCCTTCATTTCCGCTATTCCAAAAATTCTAAGGTTGGATCTCCTTTGATACTGTTCAAGGGAATCATCCGCTAATGCTGCTTTGCTTTTGAATTCAAAAAATTCTTTTTTAACTTCATTCAATTCCTTGCGAAGTTCTGTAAGTTCTTTGTCTTTTTCGCTCAATGCCTCCATCAATTTATCCGTCACGATCTTCGTAACGGAATCAGTGATGGCGGCTGTTATTGCTGCTACTATATCCTGAGAATGAAGCGCTTCACCCACGTGTAGCCTCACCGTCTCCTGCAAATCCTCCCATCGGGGTGGAGGCTCAACTTGCGGGGTGTGGGTCGCTTCCATCGCCGCTGTTGCTGTACCGTCAGCGTTCTCTTTGGAATTTCTAGTGTTCACCATTCTGATTTCCTTTGAAAAGCGCTGTGTGAACTCTTGGTCACTTAATAAATCAAAAAAATTAGTTTTAGCTACCTTTCAGCTTCTATATAACACCTACAATTGACTGTTCTGTGGAGCCCCGTTTCGCACGTGTTTAACAGTACGCCGCCATCTTAATTAAAGTACGTATTGATTTTACTATTAGCCAGTCATTAGTAATGACATTTAAGATAGTATGTTTTTATTTTATTAGCATAAGTTAATGTTTACATTACTGCTCGTAATCATGTCTTTTTTTTCTGCTGAAAAGAGAAATGAAATGCTCTTCATTATTTTAAGTAACACAAACTCGATTCTTGGGCAATTCTAGAAATAAAAACCAAAAAAAATAAGTTTAATAAAAAGAAGTTTTCCGAATTTATACTGAGTTGTCCTTAGCAATAATTGTCGAAATTTGATCTTAGATCGATATCTTGACTTGTAAATTAATCCTTATAAAGGAATTATTAAATGACAGTTTGCACTACTTTACATTTCCAGCGATGAGAATTACTTTTTCTGTTTGACATATATCTTTGACCTATACTGGAAGTTACTTGGATTTATTTATTGATATTCTCACGCTTGTTGTTCCGAATGCGATCAGCTAAGTAATTTTTTTTATTTTATTCAACATTTTAGATAAGCTTTGATGTAGAGTATTGTAGGGCTTATTATGATTTCTGTAAAAATACAATGAAATAAAATGAAGTAAAAATATATCTTTTCACTTCATTTCTCAGAATAAATTCCTGTTAATATTGTGATGAGTTTTGTAACTATATTTATAATTATTTTACTTATTCTATTTTACTTTTAATTTTACTGTATGAATTTTAATGTCCCCATCATTTAGAATTTAATCAGTTGTAAATTTCAAATTATGACCGTTAACGATCTTTTCTTGTTTTGTTTACTTTTGAATTTCAATGCCTGAGGGTTCCCGTAATTCCCTGCAATTCAAAATCTTCAATTAATTTCAGTTACGAATCACATGTTATTTTAAATCCTCCAATGAACTGTTAAAGCCCTCAGCCAATGACCGATTATTGAAAATACTCTATAAAAGCCCTTGCTCTCCATGAGTAAACAGAACAGTACAAACACAGCAGAACACAGAGAACATAGTTAGAACCCAGTTAGATCCCAGTTCGTAGATTAGAAGTCTAATCTACTTCTTTTTCACTAGCCAGGACACCAACGAAATTTACCAAACATTTTGGTGCCGAAAGCGAGTTTAGCTGCACCAGAGTCACCACAATATTTATAGATAAGTTTTTTATCTATTCAGCGCATTAATACAAGCTCTTGAGAAATGGTTTCATAGACATGTTGTGACTTACGTTTTCCATGCTTTCCAAGATGTTAATATTGTGATTATTGATTCGGAGACTTTCCTTTTTACCGAGTTGACACGTCTTCAAGTAAAGCCTCCAGAATCACCTGTTTTCTGATGAAGGTACACTCTTCTTTAGAAAGCAATGAAAAAAAGTGAAAGGATCACAGAAAAATTATGCCGAAATGGAACCAGAAGATCATATGAGATCCTCTCTTTCACACGTATTCCGAGGAGAAATACGTGGCAGAATTCCTTGACCTCCTCCGATCTTCCAACCTGAATTCTCCGGCTGACAGGCATTGCTTTCCGTGTTATTGTTTATGTTAGGATTCATCAGGATTCATGGAGTTTCAGCTTAAATGAAAAAAAAAACCATGCTTTTTTTACTATTTTTCAGAGGATAATTGCATCTTATTTATTTTAAAGTCTAGGCAGCTCTGCATGCAGTGTCACTAGTAAATAATTTACTTTTGACAATTAAGCTACTTATACAAATTAGTACTAATTTATTTTTCTTAAACCGTATAATGTACAACGTATTATAAGTATTTACATAAACCTTTATTAATTATTATCAGTCATAATTCCAAGTCAATATCTATTACTCCATTCTTTTACTTTTTGCTGCTAGGATTGAAATTAAAAAAAAAAATTGAACTCTATTAGTTTAAATTTAATTAAATGTATACATATATATATTCATATTTTATTCTGTGTATTGCAATTAATACAGCTTTCAATTTGAACGAAATGTCTACCACCAAATTGAATTGTACAAATAAATGAAATTTAAATATGAAATAACTCAAGAACAAACGAATAAACTATCATACACGGATATGCTACCTATTTCATATATTTGCTTACAATTATTGATTATTTTCTACTTTTAGTTTAATTGCAATTGTGTAAGAATTTTTTGATATATAAATTTTGAAATAAACAAAATTGCAGTGTGGAATTAGATAACAATGAAAACAGCTTAAAGTGGATGGTGGATTACACAACTGAATCAAAACAGAATTAATAAGGAATTATGTAAATATATTAAAGTATTTTTAGAGAAATTAGAAAATAAAGAATAAATAAGAGGGGAAAATACATTTATATGGTAATATTGTTACCATTACTTATGTTGTTGTTATTATTATATTATGAAAAGAATATTATTTTTGTTAAAAATCTTATTTGTAGATATCATCCATTTTGTATGTGAAAATATTAATATAAAGGACCAAATAATATTAATTATTATTATTCTTATACATGTGTTTATCTCAGACAAAGTCCGGAAGCCTTGTAGGCGGAGAAATTCATCTCAAGCCATCTGTTGTAGAAACCTACGGGTGATATGACATGTTTGTAATAATACACTTTTCTGAATATTTTTGACAAGATTTTGTTGCAGTCTAATTTTTTCTAAATTATCAATAAAATTCTTTGAAATAATTCCGGTCGCCGATATCACCAATGGTAATGTTTGAATTCGTTGCTGCTTCCATAGTCGCTGTATTTCAATCGCCAGATTTTCATATTTTGTACATTTTTCAATTTCAGTTCTGGAAATGTTTTGGGACAGAAATGTCAGCTATTGAAGTTTGTTTCTCCACTTTATCAACCAAAACAATATCCGGACGATTGAAGTCAACAGTATTGTCAGTAACAATCGGTTTATTCCAGTAGAGGAGATACCGTTCTGTTTCAAGAACTGGATCCGGCTTATACTTATAGTATGGTGGGGCAGAAGTTAAAAGTCCAAATTTGAGATCTAACTGCTGATGAATAATTTTAGCAAATTGGTTGTGTCGATTCAAATAATATGAATTTGCCAGCATGAATTATTATAATTATTATTGTTGTTGTTATTAATTATTAATATTAATCTTATTTGTAGTTATAAATAAAAACAAAAGGAAATTGTATTACTAATATTGTAAAAGAAAAAAGGTGAAAGATTCTCACTCTAACTTGTAAAGGGTTAACACCCAAATCAAGTATAATAAATATTATTATTATTATTATTATTAGAACTATATTAATTCAAATTTAATGAAGCAGTCTTTAAAAATATAATAGCAATATTCATTTTATTGTGTACATTGCAATTAATAGAGTTTTTAATTTGAACGAAATGTCTACCACCAATTTAAATTGTACAATAAATGAAATTTAAATATGAAATAACTCAAGAACACACGAAAACACTATTATACATGGATATGCTACCTGCTTCATATATTTGTTTAAAATTATTGATTATTTTCTGCTCTTAGTTTAATTGCAATTGTGTAAGAATTTTTTGATATGTAAATTTTGAAATAAACAAAATTGCATTGTGTAATTAGATAACAATGAAAACAGCTTAAAGTGAACCACGAAATCTAAAGCACAAAATCATCACATGTCTATACATTATTATATTAGAAACTACAAAAAGAAAGAATAAAGAGATATCCGCTTGACTTTATGTCAGTTTTGACCTTTACATTCTGAGTTTTCACTTAACTGAAATTGTATTAGAATGATTAGATACGTCAATATTGTCCCAAAAATCTGTAATAAAATAAAAGAAAAATTAGTAAAAACATTTTTTTAAATCGATTAATTTAATAATATGAATTTACAATGCTCGAACATTTTTACAAGGAAACTATATCATAAAGTACTTGTGAAAATTTTACTTCCAAAAACGAAATTTGCACATCTAATTACTTTAGAAAATACGTACACTACGAAAACTACTTTCAAAACTATTTTACGGGTTTTAATGCAAGAATATTTTCTAAAACATTCAGAATAATGAATAACATACAAAACTTAACAAATATACGTTTAATAATTTTAGTAATATTCTAAATTTTTAAAGTAATAATTTTAGAAATATATAAGGGTTTCAGTGACTTACTGAAGTTAACAACTGGAGATTGACTGAAAATAAACCACAAGCTGAAAAGTCGGTAGTATTTGATGAAGACATCACCACCGATAAAAATGCCTAAGATAAAAAATAAATAATTTTGAGACATAGACTTATTGAAACTTAGTATTCTAGAACAATTAAATAGAAATTGAAATTACTTAAAATGTAGTAATTAATAAGAAATCACAAAGCACAATTAGAAAATACAATTCGATTGACAAACTACAATTAGATTGTATTTTGATTGACAAGGGAATCGCACAAGATTCCGAAAGCTCTCCAATTGGCTTCCGTAATGTTTTTTTAAATTTTTATTGTAAAGACTTTTATCAATTTTTGATGTTCTTGGTTATTTCTTATTCATTTCAATTTTAACACACATTAAGCTTGTTATTTAACTATTAAAACTTAGTAGTAGGAAAGATTTCTGCGGTTAGTTGTAATTCTAGTAGACAATATTCCCGGTGCTGGATACCATTATTTTGTTTCAAGAGATTTCAAGAAAATATACATTTAAATGAATATTGTCATTCAGGGAATGCACAATGAACCAAAGAATTTATCTTTGTGCACTTTTAAACAAAAAGCAGGGAATCATTGTTACTCAGTGGAGATCCACCAAAAAATTTTAATTTTGACTTGAAATTAACAATGTATATCATAGGATATACCCACTGGAAAATATCATTTGTTCTTTTTTGAGTATTAAGTTATTGTGTGTTTGCTTATTCACAGCTTCCATTTGTTTATTCTACAGGATCCGCCAGAAAAATATAAACACAATTTAAAGAACAAAACTATTATTAATGTGCTTGTTTTACATGCAAATACTGATCACAAGTGTAGTACTGTCTTCAGTTAAGCATATGCTTGCTTTAGATGTTCAAAATGTTCGCCATTGGCGTACAGACACATAATGCAACAACGAACGGTCGCGCAGCTACGGCGGTCAGTGTTTCAATGGAGATCGTGGCACATGCCGCTGTAATTTCCCGGCGAAGACCTCCACCGGATTCTGTCGATGGACTTGATCTTTCACAGTTCCCCACAAGTAAAACTCCGTAGGAGCTAGATCTGGCGACCGTGGAGGGAACTCAATGGGCCCTCTTCTTCCAATTCAATTTCCCTATGGATTGTCATCCAGGAAAGCTTGTACGGCTAGCCTGGTAGTGTGGTGGCGCTCGGTCCTGTTGGTAGAAGACCTCATCATCAGCTCCGTAAAGAGCACATACACCTAGTGAAATTAATGTGCGTAACATTTTCAGGTACACTTCTCCAGTGACATTACCATCAAAGAAAAAGGGTCCCTCTAAGCCACTAGATGATAGTCCACCCCAAACATGAAGTTTATTAGTCAGTATAATCACCGGCATCAGCAATACACTTTTGCCAATAAGGTATATGTAAGGGTGTGTATACTTACACCTTTATGGAAAAAAATAAATAAGGGATTCGACAAACTTTTGATATTCGATTTTTTCCACACTGTTCCTTGATTGGGTAATGGTCTATCAGAGAGAAAGGTGTCCAGATGCTGTTCTGTCAACTTATCCATCTTCTTTATTTTCTCTATAGCCGCCAAATATTGGAAGCTGTTGCAAGTTCTCGAACTGTTTGACGAGTGACGATTCGTTCCAGCCTTCAAATGCTGTAGTGATGTTTCGAAGTGCCTCAGTTGCAAGGTGTTCCAGATTAACTCATATAGCAAAAAGAAAGGAAGTTGACACACTTCCATGGACCACCTTCCGCTTGAAACTGATAAAGGGGGTGAATTGCCTTACATGCATTAGGTCTGCTGTATTAAATTTGCAAATCACAACCGTTAAGTTTCGACGTTTTAAAATACTGTAAGAGGTTGTAAAACCGGCATTTCATCTGCAACAACTTGATAAAAATTTGAATTTCCCTTTAAACTATTTTTAAAATGGATCGGTCCTCACATTAGAAAAATAAATTTATTAATTTCAGATTAGCAGTCTGAGATATAATTATAACCAAATGGGAAATTTTTAATAGAATTTTCTAATAGTTACGTAGAAATAGATAATGGTTTTTCTGAAATCCATAATTTACCTGTAACTGAATCAATGCATCTTTGTCTTCAGTGTAACTTATAACTGTTCTCAAAGCCACTTGCAAGTCAGTAATCTAGAAAAATATAGAAATGTTATTATTACTTTCAAGAATCCAATTTTTTTAAGAGTTAGAGTTTTAATTTAATTTTATTTTATGTTTTTTTTTAAATTGATATTTTTATTATTGTTATTATTGATCTAAAACGAGTTTCAGAAAGTTACATCTAGAGGTATCGATGTAGATCTATTTCTTGTCTTGCTTAAATCGTTAAAAATAACCAGTTTTTATAAGAAACTTATAAATAAATTTACAATAATTCGTGTTGGTTGTACTGAGTTGCTTTAACAGTGATTGGAGAGATAAAGAAGTTATCAATTAAAGGACTTCTATTTCACTAATTTTTTTACCCTTATCAACCAATGTAAAGATCATTTACAAGAGTAATCTTTGATAAGTTATGTAGAAATACATAATGGTAGGTACTATATATCATCGTAACACATGAATTTCAATCTTTTTTGAGGCCTGAAGCAGAGTGTTTTAGGATAGAGCAAATGTTGAGTACTACAGAATATTTCTTAGTTTCCGATGTAGAATAACCTTACTTCATGTAGCAGGAATTTAATCCAGGAAGGAAACTTTATTAATCTGCTCTATCAATGTTTTCCAATAACCATGGATGTTTTATTCCCATTAATCTGAAAGCCACTTCGCTGTTACAGTGTCGAGTATCTTTGTTATCAAAATTTTAATATATAATTAGTTACTGGTGAACAATGGAAAATAGCTTGCAACTTTTATCTTCCTCAAGCATGAAACAGAGTATTCAGTTGTTTAAGTATTGCCACAAACAACATGTATATAGTTGAAAAGAATTATAAATTGTTTTCTATTCATTCATTTCATTATTACACGGAAAGGTGAGGAATACAGCATGATTCGAAGGAAAATAGTAACTGTAATCTAAAGTTTTCGCGAATTTTTTTTTTGCTCTTAACTTCACTCAGATATTTTCAGTTGAATATGTAGTGTTGAGTTGATAGCCAACAATTTTCGGACTCTAAACCAACTACAATTTTTGTAATAAATACCGAACAATATTACATTAAAAGAATCACATCAGATACCTTTCATTTACTAATCTTTTCATTAAAATACAATTTATAAACATTTATTTTAAATTAACACTCGTAAAAATGTAGAAAAGCTTTTTGAATTATTCTCTATGTCTTCACAAATAGCAAAGATGATTATTTACTTAAAATTTCAGGTTTACAAAAGTTCTCATTAATAATAACATGAAATTACGCAATATTTCTTTTCTTTCAGGAATATTAATTTCCTTTTATTTCTATATTATTAAATAAGAATTGAATCTTACATACCTTCTTCTTGACTTCATTGGCTTTTACGACAACAATTATTAAATCTACACTTTTATACAAAATGCCAAGAAAAAGTACGAGTGATGAAAGGTCACTTTTTCTTTTTCCTATGAAGATGGAAATTAATGCATAGAGATTTCCACAAAGTACAATGTTACTAATAATTACTTTATAAGCGAGAAATGTAGAAAATATATCTATGGTATCTTCTAGAAGTAATATTAAAGAAACACAACTTCGTTTGTAAATTCCTTGTCGATGCTGCCAATGTTTTGACTTAGTTCCAGTTATTAATATATTTTCGTATATTTGCTTGAAGTAATGGTTGTAAGTATCACAAAAATACGCAAACAATGTCATATTTCCTTGAACAATAAAAGCAGAGGAAAGGTAAAATACCACTCGTATTGGAGACTTCCCTCCATTCAGTAAACGACACAATGAAACTGCAGATGGAGCAGCTATCAGAACTGCAAAAGTTCCTATTATTTTACAGATACTTGATTTTGTCTTCTGTGGCTGGTAACTAATATTAAGTAATAGAGCAAATCTGTTCCACTTCTTAAAATGCTCTGGATATTTTGTTGATATTCTCAGCGATAAAAGTATACCAATCGCCTGATCCACTAATATGAAAAGAGGCATGTAATGCCGAAAAAATAAATCAAAACCCTCAATTTTTTCAGAGATGATCAAATCAATTTTGTAGTAGAAAAATGTGTAGATATTTCCAGTAAGAAGGCACAGAACTATAAAGAATGCATATAACACTCTCACATGAAACCACTTGAAACTAAGTGACTTTCTCACATTAAATACACCGTCGAATGGGAAAACACCTAAAACTTTCAGCAGAATGGCTATAATTCGAAAATGTTGATAGACAGAATAAGGACCTCTGATACAATTCTCGTTATTCATTCTTTTGTTATGATTTACAAAATTTGGATGCACTCGTAACATTGTACAGAGCTTTTAACCTGAGTATTGTGTTTACTTCACGTCTGTGTCTCAGAAAATTATCTCATTATATAAAAAAAAAGTGCCTGTCATTATGACTTACAGCAGTCATTTATTACGTTTTTTTCTACAACAGTTAACAATAATAATCTGTAAGATGAAGGAAATAATGATGGAAGGAAAGATATTAATGATGTCTGATATTGAATTTAGCTGAACTTAATGGCCAGTGATTACTAGCATCGGCGTAATAATAAATGACAAAAAATATTATTATCATAGCGTCAATGACGTTTTCATTTTCTAGTAATACACTGTATCAGTGAATGTAAGAAAGATAATGAACATTTCGAATATATTACGACTCTTCTGATTTTAAAATTATTTAATGTTAATTCCAAACAAAATTTCCAATCTTTACTTTTTAATCACAAATTATATACTATTTATAGGCCTATCAAAAGTAAAATTACCACTAATTTTTTTCTATAACATAAATATGAAAAGATGAAAATATGAAAATAAATTTTGATTAACGACATTTAAAAGCTGTTTTTTAAAACCAAATAAACAATATATTAATTTTTGCTTAACTTACTTTACAAATTTCTAAATAATGTCATAATTCTGTGGTAACTCTTGTTCTTCTTCTGCAGCTTTTCCCATTTTAGTTGGGGTCGCTGTGTTTAATGAGCTGCTTCCATCGTTTCCTATCCAGCACCCACTCTCTCCGCATCCCTTTGACTTTGAGGTCTTCTTCAACCAAGTCTAGCAATCGCTTCTTAGGCCGTCCTCTCTTTCTCTTCCCCTGTATCTCCATCTTCATTACTCTGTGCCCCCATAATCTTCTTCTCTTCTTACTAAATGTCCAAACCATCTGAGTCATTTAAATAAAAATAAATGAGTCATTTAGTTTTGCATTTTATCTTCAATAGTTGCCACTTTCGTAGTTCCCAGAATGTACTCATTTCTTAATCTGTCTTTCTTCGTCACCCCACACATCCATTTCAGCATCTTCATCTCCACCACCTTCAGGTATTGTATGCTGGATCTTTTCAAAGGCAAGGTTTCTGTTCCATACAGCAGTGCCGCTCTCACTAGTGATTTGTATACTTTTAATTTCACTGGGACCTGCCTATCACAAAGTAAGCCAGAGGCATCCCTTCAGTTTTTCCATCCGCTTGGGATCGGCAATTGACTTCTAGTTCCGTCTTTCCATCCATGTCCCCTGTTGACCCCAGGTATCTAAAGTGCTTAGCGCATTTAATGTTAGCATCATGCAACCTGATAGTCCCTTGCTGTTGAGCCCGCGTATTGCATGTCGTATATTCAGTCTTACTCCTACTAATTTTAAGGGCTCTGTCCTCTAAAGCGCCTCTCCATCTCTCCAGTTTTTCTTCGATCTCTCCTTATGATTTTGCATACAAAACGATATCATCTGATACATAAAGTTCCAAGGAAGCTCTTCACGTACCTTCTCTGTTAACACATCCATTACAATATTAAACAACAACGGACTCAGGGCTGAACCTTGGTGCAACCCCACTTTCACCATAAAACTTTCAGTTTCTCCAAGACAACTTCGAACTCTTGTTCTCGCGTCTCGATACAATTCCTGAATAAGTCGGGCATACTTTTCAGGAGAGTTCCTTGTTCTTAGACATCTCCAGCTTTCCTGCCTAGGCAGCCGATCATAACCTTCTTCTAAGTCTATGAAGACCAAATGAAGTTCCTGTTGATATTCACGGAATCCCTCCATCTAATATCTGAGCCCAAAAATTGCATCGACAGTTGACCTTCCTGGCATAAACCCAAACTGTTCCCTTCCAATTTCAATTTTACTTCTCAGTGTCTTTTCAATTATCCTTTCAAAAATTTGGATAGTGTGTTTTATACCTCTATAAGTTTTGCAATCTTGTATATCTTTCTTTTCCTTGTATATCGGTATGCTATCTCTCCAAGTTTCTGGGATCTCTTCCTGCTTATAGATCTTATTTATAAGGTCAGTGAGCAGATCAACCTCATAAATAAGATCTGTAAGCAGGAAGAGATTCCAAAATTCTGGGGTAAAACTAAGACATATAAAAACTAATTAAATATAAAGATAAAATAGCAACTTCTAAACTAAAAGAAAACACAAAAATGTATAACAAAAATAGATAAAAAGAATTATGTGCCATCAACCACCAGCCTCAATGAATTTTCTTAAAATATTTAGTTTTAAAAAAACGCCTAAATTACATAAATAACAAGGTGTTCGACCAAGTATTTACTAGGTTACATCCGAGGACAGCTAGTAAATTAAGTTGTTGTTATTTTTAACTTTTATGCCTTCAGAAAATTCATTGGGGCTGCGGATGCTGGTATATAATTGCTTTTATTTATTTTTGTTATGTATTTTTTGTTTTCCTTTAGTATGGGAGGGTGCTATTTTTATTCTATACTTGTATTCTTAATGACCTCCGTAGTGATACCTCGTAATTTAGTGGTGATTACTCCCAGTTGATGATCGCCAATCAAGCGAGAAACAACTGTTCTGGGATGTCACCATGTAAATGTTTGGTCTCACAAGTTGTTATTTACTTAATTTATTATTTTTTTTAACTTTAGACTTAAGGAAATTCATGGAAGCTGGCGGTTGCCGTCAGATGTATTCCTTTTATTTATTTTTTTTCTATCTATTTTCGTGTGTTTTCTTTTAGTTTGTATGGTAGCACTTTATTTTCTACTTTCAATTATTTATTTAAAACTTCAAAGAAAACAATACAGAACCACACAATAACTAAACAGCAACAAAAAAATAAAAAACAAAAATCACTGAGCTTAATTTGGATATTTTGCTGGGAATCGGAGACG
>JAFIDM010000006.1:11079468-11125199 GCA_023159025.1 Thereuonema tuberculata | reverse complement strand
GCTTAATTTGGATATTTTGCTGGGAATCGGAGACGGCGCCGTTTCGGGTTTCCACGCCCTCTTCAGCCCGATCCGCCCAGCATACCCCAGCTCTGTAAAAAGGGACAATACACTAAACTGATAAACAATTAAAACAATGACCCCTCAGTATAAATTTATCAAAAAATCAAACTAACAATAAGAGAGGTAAAAACAAATTCACGCTAGCAACTCGCTTAGACTAAAAAGAATTTATTGTAATAAAATGTTAGTAATGAAATCAAAATTAACCTGCGGACCAAGTTAAAACTTCAAAGAAAACAATACAAAACCGCACAATAACTAAACAACAACAACAAACATAAAAAAACAAAAATCACTGAGCTTAATTTGGATATTAAGATATTATATTAATAGGAGACTGCGCCGTTTCGGGTTTCCACACATTCACGTTAATTTTGATTTCATTACTAATATTTTATTACAAGAAATTCTTACCAAGCTAAGCGAGTTGCTAGCGTGAATTTGTTTTTACCCTCTATTATTGTTAGTTTGATTTTTTGATGTATTTGAACTGAGGGGTCATTGTTTTAATTGTTTGTCAGTTTAGTGTATTGTCCCTTTTCGCGAAATGAAAATAAGAAAAATATTTTTTTTTTAATATTGTTGGCGGGATGAATCTAATAAAAACTGATGCGGTGATTTTGATAACTATAGCTGTAGTCTAATTCCACCGAATATGCTTCCTTAAGTAAATTCAAGATTGATTAGTGAACTAATTTTTCAAATTGAAAAGAAGCGAATGCTGTAAAAGCATTCAAAGACAAAGGTTTAAGTTGCTTTTGTTAAAAGCCATATCATGAACATCAGGAGCTAAATTTATTGAATGTTGGCATCTGAATTCAACAAGTTCTGAGGTAATAAGGTCTAATTATGCTTCTAAGTTTTAAATATGAAAAGATTATTTTCCCGACAGTTTTTTCGCAATGAGCCAAGGCTGCTACAGAACTTTGAACTATAGGATATATACACCGAATTCTTTCGTACGATAATGATGAAGAAATGGATGCAACGACAAAGTGGTAACCGGCCGTTAACTCCCTGTTAATGCAGGCCATCATCAGGCAGGTCAATCTATCAAGTCGATCCTAACTTTGAACCATCCTCAGAAAAGAAACCACAGAATGAATCACATAGTTTCTAAAGACATCTGTTTTGGAATTCACATGAAAAGATGATTGCAAACCAAAGAAGGTAGAAGCTATGCAACGTAGATACAGGTTTGTCAAAAGCTGGTCGCAAAAATTCAGCTGGAGGCGACAAATGGAAAAAGGCACAGATGAATTGATTGCCAAAATGAGAGACGAGACACTTGCTGACTTTGTTGCCTCAGCAGGCATTGACATACAGAAAGAACAAACCCAAAAATAGGTCATCGAAAACTTGGAAAAATATAACATCCAACTTGATACTTCACATATCTGGTTCCACCCTATGGTATCGGTTGAAAAGAATATGGCATTTTCTTCCATGGTGGCATTTGAAAATTAGGATCAGCTGAAGCAATAGAGTCAGCAGTTTGCTGAAAAACTACGCGAAATCACTGCTGACAACCGTCTATCGTCTGACAGTGTCTTCAATGCTGATCAATCTGGATTCAATAACCGATAATGACTTCGCTTCAATGACTTCACTTCGATCATGAGCGGCATTATGAACAAGACTGGCTGCAAACAATTCGTCAAACAAATTGTCTCAGAGTCTCTTTCCTTCGCTCTGCTCCTGGATCACTGGGGACCATCAACAGATAAGACATCAACGGTTGACATTAGAAAGCAAATGACTATTAAAAATATATCAAAAAATTGCACACGTTATTGTCAACCGTGGGATGTGTATGGACCACAACATTCAAGCCACATATGAACCACACCATTCAAGGCGTATATGAAAAGTCTGACGCATCACATTACATACGCATTCGGATGAAAACGTCGGACGTTCGTCTGTTTTGAAAATAGATTAGTTTGTCTCTTTGTCTCGCTATGGACATCACGCTAAAATGACTGAACGGATTTTCATAAGAAATGACACAGATTGCTTTTGTTTTAGTAGAATGAACAAAGAGCACAATTATTTTGGTCAATCTCTGCCCAACCCACCATTCAAATTTGATACTATGCTATATACTATACTATATACTATGCTAGTATATTGATAGCTGATATTACACCTACTTTAATTATAAAACATATTTCAGCAATACGTCGAAGTGAAACTCAACATACAGAGATTGGCGGACGGCTTTCAATTTTTAGATCTGGGAGAGGCGGTGGAAATCGTCATCATATTTTAAGTTGAAAAGATTTTAAAGTTTAATTTTAGCATCGTATAGAATTTAAAAGAAAAGAGAACAGCGGCTTCAACGACGGATTTGGGTGATTAATTTTGAGAGGTAGAAGAAGTGTAGGCCAACATCAATGCTCCTAAATTTTAAATTAAAATTTGAATTGGTAATTAAAAGGATCATTAATTTCTCTTTTCATTGGTAATTAGGACATTGGACTTTATATTTACAATTGATCTGAAAATTTCACACTTAGGAGACCAAATTTCTTAAGTGTAATTTTAACAACTAATTTGCTACTAAAAAAAACATTAAATGCTGTAGCAATTTTAGAGAACACGAGATTGTATAGGGACCGTGCATGTGACTTGTGCTGCCAGTGGCGGTAGAAATTTGAAATATTGTAAGGAGAGCTTCAAACAATAACTTGCTTACGAAGGGTTGCATGCCCATTCTTGCAAAAAATTTCAATAATGGGCAAAGGCAACATTAATTGCTGCATTGTTGGATGTAATAGTGCTTATAAAAATACAGAAAATATTCATTTTTATTCTTTTCCTGCAAGACCATTTGAACTTTTTATTTTTATTATCTGTAAATAATATAAGTTTTGTTTAATTATATCTTTATAGAAACAAAATTTTATAATTACCAAAATATATAATTATTAATATATCTCTTTCAAATTGTTTTATAGGGGAAATGATTCCACTTGGGAACCAACTAAAAATTCAAAATTATGCTGTAGGCAATTCATTGGAAATAAAAAGTCAATTTAACCACTCAGTCCAACTTATTTACCAACTATCTTTTTTTAATGTATATAAACGAAAACAAGTGCCATTCTTGGGACTCGATTCGGCTATAAATTAGTTTCAAAAAGATTTGTAGAAGTCGCAGGGTAACAACAAGCTATATTTTCGCAAAGGAAATATGGCTGCCGCATCCCAAAAGTTGGGACTACAATAGCCGCCAATGGCGCTATAGTCGAAATCGGCCATCTGAGCACGGTTAAGTTTGTTGAATTTTTATAATTTTATCGTTATGGAGACCTTCTTGTTTTATTGGTGACTACTCCTGGTTGATGTTCGCCAAAGAGCGTGAAACAGCTGCTTCAGAATGTCACTTGGTAAACAATTTGGTTTTAACCATTGTTGTTTATAAAAACTTTAAATTTAAAAGTATACTTTAAGTCCAGATTAGATTTTTTTAGCCTCTGTTTAAGAGTATCACAAAAAGTGCCAAATACTAAGCCTTTCAATTGTGAAACGCATAACGTATTGAATTCAGTATTCACATAAGATTTCAGACTTTGATAGAACCCTCCACATAAAATTAATATTTTGAAATTCATAAACCAAATTATATGCAATTTTAAATAAGGACCAAATCACTATGCCCGTTAGTAGGTTTAAAGAAAATGTACAAAATTATTTTACAATGACACATTTCAGGTTTTTTTCTTTTTTGTCAAGATTTCGTAATAAACTGGTATTTATATATAGGGTATTCATCAAGTATTTTTCTTAATATCTTTTATTTTGATGCTGTGATTTAAATTAATTTATGATCAGAGATGGGTGATAAAAATTTAGTTCCAAAGTTAATATGAAGAGTTGTTTTATTCAGCATCAATACATGGAGAAAATTTTGAAATCGTTCCATCGGAGAATTAATTAAAATTCTTAAATGAATTACTACCTGCTTACTGTTTGAGATGCTGCAATACATTTTAAAACTACATAAAGACAATACTTTTATTCAAATTTTTTAATTTTTAATCTTTTGTCTAGGGATTTTGTTGGTTTGTATATTGTCACGATTTTTTTTAGTCTTTTGTTTATTTTTGCTCTTTTATTTTCCGTCTCTTTATTTTTCGCCATCTTTCTCACTGTTTAACTCTTATTTTTGATTTTTGCGAATTCCTTTTGCATTAGACTGTATTCCTTCATTCATGTTTATCTTTCTCCGGTGGTCTTGTGTTTCGTTTCCTTTAGTTGACCCTTTGCCCCCCTTGCTTCTCTTTGCTACTCTGTTTATTTGAGAGCTTCCTGTTGCTTTCCTTTACATTGTCTTTGGGCCTGTCAATCACTTCTCCCTTGTAGCTTACCCGTCTCTTCGTCGCCTGTCCCGTTATTGGCTAAATTTGTGTGTTTTGGTGACGTAATCAGTTATTCTTTTCAATTATTTTATTTTCAGAATAATTAAGAGTTAGTGTCGGAGTCGTTAAGCCACTAAGTCGAACAAGAATGTAATCTCCGACTTTAAATAACTTTATTCTCACTTTAGTTTTTATTTTTAACTTTTACATTATTCTTCCTCTTAAGCAAGGATTTGTGTGAGAACGATAAGCCTGGAGAAAGACACTGCATCTACACGGGGTGTGCTTTACCCTCGACTGCTCAAGAATAGCCTATGCAAGAATGTCGATGTGATCGTTTGGTGGGGAACCCGCTGGACAAGGCGGAACGGCGCCCGATCCGACAGCGAGTCCGCCCGGATAACGCCGTTCAACCGTCTCCTATTGACGTGGTTCTACAGCCAACCAATCCGCTCGACGCCGACGCTAGGAAGGCAGCAGCCAGAGAAACTTTCACCGGTCGCCGAAGTGATCTCCGAAACAATCAGCGTGCCCAGGACGTCGTCCGCCACGGGAATTTGCGAGCATCAGAAGCTGCTCTCCCCGGGGGACGGAGCGACCACCCGGCCTGTGATTTTCCGGAACTGCTCTGCGACAGTGATAAGTACCTCCCAATGCTTCAGTGTGCCAGACCTGTGCAGTGTTTTAGTGAAACTTTCGGACTAATGTGCATAGTGTGAAATGGTGTGCGAGTTGGGTGCATAAATGAGATCTCATAGTGCGTCGTGAACAACGAGAACATTCGCAGAGATACTTTGGTAAGCCTATCAACTCAGACTATATACAAAGTATGCTGACAAGTCTCACATCTCCTTATCGTTTAATTGACTATGTTTCTTTCGAACTTTTCTTAATTGAGAAAACTTTTTAACCTATGCTAATCCATCTATTTAGTTAATCATACCTTTGGTCAACTACAGTGTGAAAGTAAGAATCCACTGGATGTGTTTTCCTATCTATTATTGTGTTTATTATGTGATTAAAGTTTTTGTCTTCTTGTTTTAAACTTTGTGTGATAAAGTTGCTCATTTATCCTTAGTTTTTCATATCTTACAGGTTGTTCGTAATCCTTTAAAACGGAATGGTAGCAGAGATATTAATTTAACCCGATTCTCGGTATTTTACCTTTTATTAATATTTTCCCGCCAGTTGATAAGGGATCGCCTTGATCAATTGATTTTAAATCTTTTTTTATTAATATTTTAATATATTTTTTTTGTGTGACAATATTTACTCGTTTTATAAATTGGAAATAACCAGAATAATAAATTACAAAATATGAATGAAATTTATAATAACGTAAATATGTAACAAGCATAAATTTTATATTAGACAAACATACAGCTAATAAGAAGTTTGTACTGTTAAAGAATTAGTAAGAAGAAATGGCGTTAAATAAATAAATAACTACCCAATGTAGCAATGTTTTCTCTAGCCAATGGAAAGGTCGTGTCAGCCATGAGCCACATGCTTCCAGTCTTGAATTTTCATTTTACGAATTAAATGAACGGGGAAGCTAAACCTGTAAGGACTACTAAACTTATGATGAGGTAAATAAGTATTACAGTGGTTTTTGGCTATGTCTATCATTGTCATTTTTACTTGAAAAGGTATTCTAAAAATTTAAGATTACGCTATCTGAAAATGTAATCCTAAGATAAACTAAAAAAAAATAACCTGGGATAATTTTTGTAAATTACTGAATACAATTCCATATAAACTTACCTTTCAGCAATATTCACGATCATCCACATTTAGTATTCACATTTTCACGTGTTTTCTACTATTTTACACATATTTGGAATATTTTTGTTCACATTAACAATAGTCTCATTAAGACGTGTTACCTAAAAGGTCAGAAAGCTGACATTGAAAACTTCCCTTTTCAATGATAATTTAGATCATTGGACTTTACATTTAAAATTGAGCTGAAGATCTCACACATGGAAACCTAGTTTTGATCTGTATGGAGACCGAGTTTCTGAAATGACATTTTAATCGCCTAAATGCTATTAAAAAAAGTTAAATTCTGCAGCAATTTCAGAGAAAACGATATTATATCTAATTGTTGAGTTTCCATCTTTTCGGTCTAATGCCGTCCCCCCCTCCCTTCCTTAATCAGACTATTCTTTTATACTATCTACCAGCTCGATTTTCTTCAAAGAAAACTTATTAGATATCTTTTCCACATTTTGAAAAAAAACAAAACAGATATTGCTTAACATAAATGTTACATTTCTCATTAAGAAAAATTCTGTATAGAAATTTCACTATAAAATATCACTAATTGGTGCAATGCCTAAAAAAAAGTAATAAGAAATATATTGATTGCATAATGATTGTTTATCGAAACCGTTTGCAGCATTCAATATTTAATAATTCTTGTATTAATTGTTGTTTTAACTTTTAAATTCTTAGATTACAGATGCCATCTTTGCATATTTGATTAAGTGTTAATTTAACTCCAGATGAATAAACATCGTGAAGTATTTAACAATGAACGTGCTGGTTAATATTTCACTTTACTTATTATGTAATTGTTAATGTTATGTAATTGTTTAGAAATTACTACATTATTTGTACTACATAGAAAATAGGTGAAAAGTACTGTTTTAAGTCCTTTTTTATTCGCACTGATGAATTTAAGAATATACCTTAATTAATTTTCCATTCTAATTGCATTTACATTTCACTGAATTGAAGCAAATGTTAAATACAAATTCATCTTCTTTTCTGCTTTTTAGGTAGCAATTCCGTTTGTGCCGTACGTCCGTCCGTCCGTGTCAGTCCTCCCTAACGAACACAATGTCGGATCAGGAAACAGACTTCCTGATCTAAACACCATAGGAATAGGGTATTTATTTCTGCTTATCCCGAAAAATGCGAGCAGAGTCTAAAAATTTGGGAATTTTATGCTCGTCAACTACTGACCCGTTGGACTTGAAATTTGGATAGGTTTTAGTTTAGTGTCGACTATATAATCCATATTTTCAATCGACCGTATCTATTGAATGTGTTGGCTTTTAGCCGAATATGCAGAAATAAAAAAAATATTCATTGTATTGTAGACACTAAACTAAAGCATTTATCCAAATTTTTAAGTTGATGGAGTCAGTAGTTGCGGAGGAAATAATTCCCAAACTTTCCTTTTTTTTATAATACTATCGAGATACTCTAAACTTTATTTCTCTGGCTCTTCTATCATTGCGTCACACATACAAAGGAAGTGATAAGAGATACTTAACAACAATGTGGATGTGGTATCCGCAGCCTAATGGGTAATGCGTCTGACTTTGGATGAGAAGATTGCAGGTTCGGTTCTTGTTGCGGAAGTTTTCCTGTAGAAATTATTTTTTTTAATTGATTATGCATAAGTTCAATATCCGAGATGGGTTTTAATGGGTTGCCCTTAATTTTATGCTTTTTTTTATGCTTTATTTTATTTTTTTCCCTTGTTTCATTTTTTAATTGTTTTTTTTTTTATTCCCATTAAGAACGTGTTTTTTTTTTTTATATTATAACGATAATATTTTATGACACAATTTTCATTACAGTACAGTTCAGAAGAAAATAGAAAGATTAAAAAATATCTTCTATACACAGATAAAAATTTGTAAATCTTCTTTAATAAAAATTACGAAGAGATCAAGCCTTCTACATTAATAGAAATGCAAATTTCATAGTTTGAATTCATAATTAACGCTTTATGAAATTAAATATAATAAAAGAACAATCTAAAAACTCTAAATATTCCAAATAAATTAAATAAATAAAGAAATAAAAATAAATAAACAAACTCTTCTTAAAGCATCATAAATAATTTCTTTAATAACTTCTGCAAATACTCTAACTTTACAACGACTGACGATATTTCGTAGGCCTCACCGGCCCACTTTATCAAGCCTTTTTTTTAAACCTCATGGAAAGAGAGAATATCTCCCTTCTTCCCAAAACCAACATAATAAAATAAAATAAAATAAATAAAATAAAATAATAAAATCGAGAATTCTAAAGCGTGAAATAATAAATAAAAACGTCAAATACAATAACGTTCACATATCATGTCCAAATCATTGTCCTAATAATTGTCTTTTGTCCTTTGTTCAAATAAAATAAATTATGAAGTGTCCACTCTTAAATCGTAGTATTGTTTTATATAAATGTCCAATCTTAACCTTCTTTTAAATATTTAAGATATTATCTTAATTTAATATCGTTGTCTTCTTTGTCTCCTTGTCTCCAAACGTAACCTTTCTTCAAAAAATCGTCCAATCCTAAAGCTGTCTTTTCTAGTTTCCATCCTCAATCTTTTACAAACGTAAAGCAGTCTTTTCTTCTATTATCTGTCCTCAAACGTTTACAAATATATGTCCCTACCTTAATTTAGAAATTCCTTCAAAAATTCTTGTACCGCATACAACTCTTCACCTTAATATCATTATTAATAAATAAACGAACTCTTTCTTAAAACATCATAAATAATTTCTTTAAATAACTTCTTCAAAATGTCCAACCTTACAACGACTGACGATATTTCGTAGGCCTCACCGGTCCACTTTATCAAGCGTTTTCTTAAACCCCATGGGAAGAGAGGGAGATATTTTATTATTTTATGATGTTGGTGTTGGGAAGGAGGGAGATATTCTCTCTTCCGATGACGTTTGTGGGGTATTTTGGAGGCCGTGCTTGGTTTCCACCTCCCTCTACACTTCCTGAACTAGAGACCGCTCTTCACAAAGAATGACTGTGTATTCTGTTGAACATTGTGCATGACTTTTATTTATCCATCCCACGTCGGACACAAACTGTAATTCAGGCGAAATGGTGGGCCAACACATTATTTAAAATGATTTTGTGTCGTTTCGCAGATGTTCATATTATTTTGTCCACCCCCATTATCATTAATTCAAAGTTAACTTAGCAATGAAATACTTTGGAAATATTCGTCTACTTTGAATATAAATTTTGATTGTTTTTACTTGTTCGTTAAACTCATTTGTATAAGAAGCATTAGAAAGATGAATATTCGCAAAGACAATAGTTAGATAAAGTTGAAATTAATTGATGTTAAACAAACCATCTGAAACTAAAATCTGAAATAAAAATTCAGATATTTCTTCTTGTTTCCCACTAGTCTTGACCTTTACATTTTGAGTTTTCACTTAACTGAAATTGTATCAGAATGATTAGATAAGTTAATATTGTCCCAAAAATCTGTAAAAAGAGGAAACGAAACTGATTAAATGTCTGATAATGCTTGAAAATAGAATTTTTTTTTTATTGTCACTATCAATTTCCACAATAATGATATATAAGGCAAACTGTTATATAAATATTACATTTCTTACTTATCTATTAAATGCATTTGAGCATATCAAATATTTTATATTACGTTTTTTTTTTTGGTATTGACGAAGAGCATCTGATTGGATAAAGATTAGAATAACCCGATACTCCATGTTCTGCATTTCATGATATCATTTAGAATATTATGTCAATAACCTATGAAGTATTCTAATGCTTAATAATTAATGTAATTTTTGTTATTTTTATTGTGTTTATATCATTTTTTTACGGATTTTTAGGCCACATTAGTAAAAGTTTATACTATTGATTAAAATTCACAAACAAAGCTGCATATTTCCAACAAAAGTTTTTTTAGGCCTAACGGATAATTCAGAAATTCTGTTTGATTAAATCAGACAGAAGAATTACAGTTTATTTAATAGGATTTAGAAGGGGATCAATCATCAGCATTTTTGGACTAATTGTAGACTCACAAAAACAAACAAACAAACAATGATTTTCAGTCATAAATGAATGATAACTGAATGAGGTTTATAGATTTTTAATTGAAAATTCAATAATCTGAGGCGGGAGTGCATTATGCAGTCAAGAAATAATAAAAATATATTTTGAAATGAAATTACAACAAAAGAAAAATTCGAAATATTAATTCAAGAACACACAAATAAACTATAACAGAAATGATACAACTATATCTAATCATACAATTAAATTTGAATCAACGTAGAAATGGAATGGTTAAGGGATTGACATCTTATTTAAAATAGCCATGTAACTTAAATTGTATAAGAATAATTAAGTAGGTGAAAGTTGTCACAAAAATCTCCAATAGGAAAGATAAGGTTAGGCTTGTCCCATGACTTACAGCCCACAGTGCGTTGAAGATAAGGCTCCAACGTTTCTTTGACCAAAATGGACTGAGATAAGTTAGAATAGACTGAGGCAATCGAAAAAGAAGTAATGAAATGTTTGAATATTTCTGATAAATATCTGAGATGCAGGAATCATGAAATTAAGGAATCATAATGCAATGAACCTGATGAAGATTATCATATGCTTATAAATATTTTTCCGAAAGCTTAGATAACCAGATCTACTTTGTGAAAATATCTTTTATAAATTTCAGACGATAAATTAGAAACATACGTACTATTTACTTAATATTATGTTTTTTTTGTTAATTAATTTTTAGTAATTTTAAATATGTACACAGACATTTAACATAAACAATACAAAATTAAAAATATTTCTCATTGACTTACCGTGGTTAATAATTGAAGATTTATTGAAAATAAACCACAAGCTGAAAATTCGGTAGTGTTTGATGAAGACATCACCACTGATAAAAATGCCTATAATAGAAAAGACAATTGAGATAAGTTGCATTGGATTATAGGTAGTTGTAATTGCATAGTAACTACGTATAAAATCTGAAAAAGACTTAAATTGTTTATCCTAAGAGGCTAAACTCAGTTTAACTAAATGTTTTGCCAAACAATTATTATGGTCATTCAAAATATAAATTGAACAGATTAGAGTGATTTTATTTTAATTTCCACAATCTTCTGTCTACTTTTATATGGCTATCTTGGTATGGTTAGAATATTTTTCTTTAAGTCTTATTTTTCTTTAAATTAATACATTTGATTAAAGTAGTAAGGAAAAATAAAGATAAAAACGCACCCAATTAAAGATTCACTGAACTATTTTTGGAATTTTCGTATTGGGAATCTAAAATAGACTGTTTCACGCTACATAGCGATCATCAGTTGAATTCGCGCAGTATTCAACAGCTCAGTGGAATCAAAAGAAACATAAACAAAGCACAAATAAACAGAACAATGGCCCTTCACTTCAAGACACATCAAAATACAAATTAAGAATAAAAAGAGCAGTAAATCAACCCCCGCTAGCAGACCCCTTAGCTTAAAAGAATTAATTTACAAAATAAATAAATAAAGGCAAAATTTAACGTGCATGAGATTGTTAGTAAATAAAAAATAAAGATAAAAACGCACAAATAGCGGTCATTGATTTCTACTCTTTTTATTCTTAATTTGTATTTTGATGTTGTTCTGTTTATTGATGATCGCTGCGTGAAACAGTCTATTTGGGATTCCCAGTGCGAAAATTCCAAAAATGTCTTTTTAGTGAATCTTTTACATGACAAAACTCAACTGAAAAGAAAATACTTGATTACAAAATGGCATATGGTTTAATAGGATCAACGCATCATACTCGAAGTTAGTAGATATCACAACGCCTAAATCAATACTTGTCATTTATGAAATATGTCAATAACTTTACATTGTTACTTATGATTGTATTCTAATTATATTTTAATGCATATATTATTTTTTAGATAATATTTTTAATTTCCTTTTTAAATTATTTTTCTAGCAGATCTATGCCATCTGATCAAATGTGAGAAGTATTTTTAAATGTCTGGGTTGTATGAAGTTAGAAAAAAAATAATACAACGTAAACAATCATTACTACAAATCTAATCAATTTCATTAATTGATATTTTTGTTAAAAATCACATTTACTTTATTTGTTGAAATGTAACTTACCTGCATCTCAATCAATGCATCTTTATTGTTAGAATTGCCAATAGTAGTTCTTAAGCTTATTTGCAAATCAGAAACCTGAAAGAAATGGAGCTCATAATGTTAATCTCACTCATTTAGTCTTTAAATTTTGAAACAATTATTTCTGTACTGTTTAAAGTTTCTCCTTTTTATCTTGTTTGTAAAACTACTGTCAAACACTATAAGCTTAGGCTTGGATGTGTATCCTCTTTTAGGATACGCAAATCATGAGTTGGTCGATCAGAAAAAAACGTTTACAAAGCTTATACTCAAAACAAATCTTTATTGGAAGAAAATGGGATGGTGCCCTCAAAGTGGCGCAGATAAAACTATTTTTCTACAAAACCTTGACCCTGATGATTGAGGCATTTGTCACAATTCAGGTATTTGTCAGGGCAATGCTCTTGTAGACACTTTTTTTTGCATCAAGTTGGACTCCTTCATTGCAGGTGAAGGGTCGACCTGACATGTAATCTTTTAAGTCTGGGAACAGATGAAAATCAATGGTAGTCAAATTCAGACTGTAATGCGGCTGTCCCAGTTGAAACCGTTCAAAAAGTTGTGTGTTTCTTGTAACGTCTGGTCGGGCGTTATCATAAAGGAGGTTTAGACTGACAACGAATGCTTCACGGACTTGAAAGGAGACCGGTTATTGAAGCGGATCGTCATTTTAAAATGGTACTTCGCACCTTCAATGACACACCCACATGAGAAAGCCACTGAGCAGTACAGCCCTCCATGGTCTGTCAGCAACCGCCAGCATTACGGCAAACTCATAAATTTATTGTCTAACTTTGTAATTTCTTTTTCTGGTCGATCCTCATAAAAGCACAAATGGAGTGTACAGATGCAATTCATTCCATTAATGGCGATACTATCCTAAATTCTGAGTTTGTTATTAGTGATGTAGTTACTTAGGCCATTCGGTTATTTTTATGGTGATTTAGCTTGATTATTATAATTTGCCTCATGTTTAAAATTATATAAATCCATATCATATTTGTATATAATTCTAAATCAGATCCCAAATATATTATCTTTATCTACTTTTTTTTATCTACTATCTACTTAAATTTAGGGTTTACAAAACTGAAATTAGATTCTCATTGTTCATTTTAATACCTAATCTTTTTGTAACGTTAATTGAAATTTAGCAATTACATGAGTTATATGAAACGTAACCTTAACGTTACATACCTTCTTCTTGACTTTATTTGCGTTCAGGAAAATAACCATTAAAAGTAGGGAAACATATAATAAAGAGCATACAATTACGGAAAGATAAGGAGGTATTTTGCCTTTAGATATCAGGATAGAAATTAAAGAGTATAGACTTCCACAAAATAAAAGGCTGCGTAACAATATTTTAAAACAAAGAAACGTAGAAAATATGTCAATGGTATCTTCCAGTAGCAATAATAAAGATGCACAACTTCTTCTCAAAATCGCTTGTCGATGCTGCCACTGTGTTGATGCAGTTCCGGTTATCAATACATTATCACGTATTTCTCCAAAATAATGACTGTAGATACCACAAAAGTAAGCAAACAATGCCACATTGGTTTCGGTAACAAAGATAGAGAATAAGTAGAATAGAAATAGCATCAAAGAAATCGCCCCAGTGAATAAACGCCACAGTGCAGTAACAGATGAAACACTTATCAGAAGTGCAAAGGTTCCAAATACTTTACAGAGGCTTGCCTTTTTTGTACATGGCTGCAAATTTTCATCAAGTAATACAGAAAACTTTTTCCACATCTTAAAATGTTGCGGATATCGAATTGACATGTGAAGTGATAGAAGAACACCTGTAATATTATCAATTAAAAAGACAACAGGCAAATAACGACGAAAGAATGAATCAAAATCATCTTTGTTCTCATAAGAAAGAAATTCAGTTTTCTTTTTCAAATATAAATTCAAGAATGCAAAGATATTTCCAGAAAGAAAACCCAGAACTACAATGAATGAATAAACGACCCTCCAATGAAACCACTTGAAACTAATTGACTTTCTCTTATTAAAGACACCATCTAATGGGAAAACACCTAAAACTTTGAGCAGAATGGCTGCTATTCGAAAATGTTGATAGACAGCACCAGGAGCTCTGATGTTTCCTTCATTATTCATGGTTTTTAGAATGATTTACAAATTCAGTTGGTGTTCGTAATCTTTCACTGGCAACATGCTCTAAGCGGTATTTTACTTTCGATCTGCGACTCTGCAATTTATAGCTGTAATAGCCAAAACGAAAACTAAATCACCTAACATTCTGACATATGGCAGTCATTTAATATTTTGCTTTTTTTACGAACGTTAATAGTAATGTATTTTTATAACAAATATGTAAAGCGATAATATAATCATATAATCTATAGTTGTACTTGTTGCCTGCGATAATTATCATTGTCACTGTACTAAAGTTCAAGGGAAAAAAATATAATTATTGTGTCATTCTAAGAAAGACTGAACTGGATGTTTTATCACTTTTTACGAAATAAGAATAGCAATAACAATTAATTATCGTATTTGTGACATCATTTATTTACTTTTTATATAATAGAATCTTATTTACTAATATTTCTTTCAACTATGTTTCATTTTTGAACTTAATTTCTGTACGTAATAAGATCTATCAGATGTTTGTAAAAGTTAAAATTTTTGAACAATAATGTTACGCTGTAAACTATATGAAAGATGTGTGGGTAGATGATATATGTTCAATGGATTCATGGAAATTGGTGACTGTTTCACTGGTTATTTTACTTCCTGACTGTTATCAAGATTAATGATTACAGGAAATCGTAACTGGGAATAAGATGGAGTGAAGATTAAGGGGGTTGATCGTTGTTATTGTTCTCTAATTCTTAATCATGGATTTAATAGTATAAATAGTTGTCAAATAGTACAAGTGGACTGCTCAGAAGCCAATCAGTGTAAGTCAATAAACAAAAAAATGAGATAGGTTTTTGCAATTACGTACCAAGAAATAACAACGTTTGTAAATTTAAAGAATGAATTTTTATTGAAAGATAGCATAACTATAAACGTGAATGAGTGATGTGGGCACTTTCTCAACCGAAAGTATAAACATTAGAGAATGACTTACAGAAAACATTTCAATTTAAAACAAAATGACTTACACTGATTTACTTCTGAGCAGTCCAAGTAATAGTTGTCAATGACTTTCAACTTGACGAATCATTTAGATTATTAGTTGTAAGTTTTCCTCTGATGCAAAAGACATTCAGCATAATAAAATAGAAACACCGGAGAGAAAGAAAATGAAATAGAAAATAAGATAGTAGTGCAACAGAAAATGTACCAAATAGATGAAAAATTGCTTACATCCATCTAAATTGAAATTGTTAAAATGGAAAGAAAGATTTTGATGAGGGTATGTGTTTTTCACCGTTTAATTAAAACATATCAATCACGTCCGTCGTAAAGTTTTGGCATGTTATTTGGTCAGCGACTGTCGATTTTTCTCTTTTGAAATTTGCAGTTTGACATAGAATTTTCCTCTGAATGGTTAATCAAAAATAGAATCAGACATTTTTAAAATTTGAAAATAATGTCATGTAAAACGAAAAAAAGGGAAAATATTTAGTAAGAAAAACATTGATTTCTATTTAATTTTAATTAATTTTAAGTTCATCATTCATTAATTTCCAATAGAAGGAAATTAGCTGTAGAGATAGTATAATTAAGTAATACATTGCAGAAATTGCTGCTTAAAAAGAAAATGCGAATGAAATAATCTTTATAAAAATATAACTGCGAAGACATTTAGTTAATATTGTTTCTGATTACTGCAGAACATATTGATTTTGCAATTAGGTAACCATTACAGAAAAGGTCATTACAGGAGAGGTCATTAATAAAGTAAATGTCTACATTATAGCTATAATCATCTTTTTTTATGTATTTCCAAAACGGTACTCGAATATCTACGGTAATTACAACGTAGATTATTATTCATATTTTGCAAACATTATTAAGTAATTATTGAAACATTAAAGAAATTACTAAAAAAAGTATTATTTATATATTTCGGAGATGACGTTTAATTATCTTCAGCAGAAATTACCTAAATTTGATGTTTGATTCACATCCTCCCCACGAAAATTGATGCTTCGAAGTTATTCTGAAAAAAAAATGCTCAGAAATAAGAGTTGTTGTGAGTTTCTTTACATGAGATTTCATGTAGAGGATTCATGTTTTATTTTGCATTTTGCCACCATTTATAAAATCCAATTTGAAGATAAAACGATTGTACAATTACCAATTGAAATATTAACCAAATTTGTATTGCTGGTTGAAAAAAATAAGATATAAAGAGATCCCAAACGAAACTGTCTTATGTAATAAGTGATTTTTCATATAACCAAGAAGTTCCTTTATTTTTTCTGTACTTTCTTTAATTTTCTGTGTTTGTTAAAGGTGTCATTTTAAACATTTTTTTTTTTTGTAAATTGTAATATTTATTAAGCGTTATCTCGAATTTTTTTAAGAACATTAATTTGAACAGAAGTGAAAACTGAAATTACTTGAATTATAATAAGATCAAAGCACCGCCGAATTATTGAATTATTAAAATGAATAATATGAGACATTTGGATAGAATTGTTTGAAATGGATCGAATATTTTTCATTACCACCTGAAGTTTTTTAAGAAGAATCTACAAGAAATAGCTTCGATCTAAATGTTATTTGTCTGATGAAAACGAGTATTTCAAAATAATTTTATTGCTTAAAATCGAATTTTTATCGACAATGATAAAACGATTTACTCTGTTAAATTTATTTGTGCTAATCAAAAATTATCACACATTAGTATATCTGTTCGTAATTCATGATATTGTTTAAATGATTGTTTTTTTAAATCTGTGATATATTCCGAGAAAATGTATCTTTTCAAAGATAAGCGTCGGGAAGATAAGAAATCAAGAAAGTTGTTTTGAATTACAAAACTAGATAAACTTCAATTGCTAACACAGCTCATGAACTTCGATTTAAAGTAGCTGTAGTGTAAAACTACGACACCAAGAAGTTTTGGAAGAAATGGGTAAAGTCAGAGACAGCATAGTGAAAAGTGAAAAATGTCTTTTATTAGGCTTCACTAAAATCTCGTGAAAAAAATTTCAGTCGATTTCAAGATGACACCTGGATCTACGGTGGCATGGTAGCAATACCCTTTGAAAATGTGTGGTAAGTGTAGGTTTACTACTCCAAAGTTCTACAGAACAAAAGAAGTATCAATCAATATCTGTAGGCTGGATACAAGATTCTGTCGAAAAGGTGAACAGGTCACTTATTAATAACATTTGTGAATAACTTCGTAATAATTATGAGTTCTTGTCGATTTAAAAATAGGAATGATTAATTATACAATCTTCAACTGCTTTTGGTTTATTAGAAATCTAACTGCACGATATATTTTCGTAGGTAATATTAAAAAAGGATTTTGTGTTCATCGCACTAATTATATTTGTTTTTAGTTTTCTTGTAATTAAAACCTCCCTTTGAATTTTTTAATACATTTCGCATGTAAAATTTAAACACTTTAATTAAATATATTAAGAAAAAAAAGCTTGGATTTCAGTGGGAAAGGGAATGGAACCTCCATGAATATAAACTAAAAACACATTAAAAATAAAGAAAAAGAAAATTCCTGTGCTGGGCTCTGCCAGCCTCAAAGAATTTCTTATGGGCATCAAAATAAAGGAAAAGCGCCCAAACATATGTAAACACATTAAAATTCGCCTAATAGCCGTGAAACAGGCTTTTCTTGAGATGTCAGTTTGAACAATGGTCTCAAATTTTAAAGCTTGTATTATACGTAATTTTTCTACTCTGGATGTTTAATTCAATATTTCCGCTTCTTTCCTTTGAGTCTTCTTCACAGGAAGTATCAGAACGATATTCAAATGTTTGTTCTACTATTTCGTCTATTTAAAGGTTTGAGAGACGATGTTTATGGTCTTTCTATTTGAAATATTAAAATATCTTGTGAGAGCAATTTGAAAAGTGAGAGGAAGAAAAATGCTTTTGTTTGCTTAAAATTCTGTGTTTACTTAAAATTCAAAGATAAAAGAAAAAAGAAAGTAAGAAGAAAATTCATTAAGAAAAACTAATTTGTAGACGTGTACAGTATTATTCTTTCATCTATACTTAATTCTTCTTCCCTATCCTTTTCCCTCATTTTGCTGAAAGAGATGTCTTCAGTTGTAATTGGAGAGACTAGTAACCTTCATTTTTTGTGTGTTCTGTTTTCCAAATTTAAAAAAAAATCTGTGTCATGAGGTCTAATGCTTGATGACGATGATGCTTTTGAAAAAAAAAAAAACCCTTTAGCTATTTGCATGATGTTTCGTAATGTTTTTACTAATACTCTTTGCCGCTGAATCTGATATGTAATTTTTAGCGACCAATTTAGAAACTATTTTGATAGCGACCAAAATCGGTAGCTATTGCTTTTGTCCTGTCCGTCCGTGTCTGTCCGCCTCAAACAACTCCCGAACGGAGAGTCGGATCGACAAACGGATTTCACCATCGTGTTTAGAAGCCCAAAAATTGAAGTAATGGGTTATTTTCAGGGGCCAACGCCCACCAAGGTTCGAGATATTTTGCATTGTTTTCATTGTGCCCTCTTAACAACTCCCAAACGGAAGGTTCGGATCGACCAGAGGTTTTCATCATCGTGTTCAGAGGCCCAAAAACAGGAATAAGGTATTTTTAGGGACAACGCCCTCCATATTTGAGATATTTGGCATTGTTTTCATTGGATTTCTGCAATTAGCTTAATTGTCAGAAATGAAGCAATCTCATTTCAGTTGTCAGGCGTAGCGTGATCAGCAAGTTGTTGGACTCATATGCGAAATATTGTCGGTTGGAATCCGTGTATCTACTGTTGTTTGTTTTTGTTTTTTCTAAATGTCCGCATGGAATCTTTTTTCTTGTTTTTCTAACGTTCTTTTTATTTTTTCCTAACTTTTATTTTATTTTTATTTTCGTTAATGGTACCTCCTTTTTTATTATGTTTCTTTTATATATTTTTGCAATTTAACAATGAATTGGAGCTCTTCTTTGTCTATCGATTACTAAATTCTAAAAATTACTACTCAGTTGATCGAAAAAGTAAACTATGTACGAAATTTATTTACATCAGCATTTATGGATTACTTATTTTTTTTATTTTTTTGCAATTCCTGAAAAATTTTAACTTTTAAAATCGACTGCGGAAGCTAAATACTGTACTTGAACGTCATCAACCAATTCGCATCCAAAGCTTATTTCTCTTTATGTCGAATTAACTTTCTGTAATTTTCAGATCCATCCATTCATGTGCACTCTATTTTTCAACAAAATCTCACATATTAATTGCAGATATTATTATCATAAATTAATTAATAAATTAATTCAATGTTTTGGCTTCAAACGTAAATAAAGTAAATTAAACAATAAAATATTTCCAATCATGAATATTTAATGACGTCAGAGAAAATACACAATAAAAGATGAAGGAGTTTCGATTCAGCCTCAATTCCACTCCACTCTCTCTCCTCGGAAGAAACAGACAGCAGCTTAGAGACGTTCTGAGCAGCTCGCACAAAAGCAGAATGCAGTAGCAAGTAAATGACAGCGAGACAGTCAGTCAGCATTAGTCAACGGAAATCAGATGACTTCAAGGAAGAGGCAAAGCAAACGACCGGCGCTTGAGACAAGAAGACATCTGTGGATTGAAGCAACATAAGGATATAAAGAATTATTGCTATCGATTCAACGAAGAAGATAAGATAAACAATACGTGAATTGTCAGCGTAAATTATTATTATGAAGAAGACGAAAAATTGAATCAGCCGATTCAAGTCTGATATTGAGAGCCTACGATTGGTTGAGATAATTACTGCAATGCGGAGCGTTCATTCAAGATATTCGACGAAGTCAGCGAGCGTCAAATTTGAACTGTGTCAAGAAGGATACAACAGGAAGTCAGTGAATCACCCGTAGTGAAAGTATAAGAAGAATACCCGGTGCAATGAACTGTGAGTACAGAACAGTAATTAAAGAACTGTTATAATATGAAATTTGGATTTATGACAAATAGTTATTAAATCAAGTGTGAAGTAAAAGTTTATGTTAACTGAAATTAGTGCTACGAAGTTAAACGCTTATTATAAAGGAAGAATTAACTAAATTCTTTTATGTGATCTAAAAGAAGATTAAGTGAAATAATTATTTAATTATTGAAAGATAAGGTATCTTTCAGTGTTAGTGAATAGTGCTCGTAGATTAATAATAGTGAACTTATTGTGCAACGATAAAGTTATTGTGCGGAACTATTTCCAGTGACAGAGGAATACTAACCTAAGCGAATCCATAACTTTAGAAGTGAATCAAGCAACGGAAGGGTGTGTTCACAAACGGAGAACGAAGATTTCTATATTTAAAGAACTTTTCCTGATTCAATTAAAGAGAAGAACTTTTTCATTGAAATACTAACTCTACTTAAATTTACTTTGTATTAAACTTAACCACTCTTTATATATATAAAAGAGATAATCATAAAAAGAAAATAAAACTGAGCCAATTGCCGTTTTTCATTAATACAATCATATAATTCTTTATCATCAATCGTATTTTAACGTGTGTGGAGGCTTGTTTGCTTGTCTTCGAAGTGTTATGTCAGTTTTGTTGTTTTGTTCGAAGTGTTCCGTTAGTTTTGTTGTTTTCTTCGAAGTGTTACGCCAGTTTTGCTGTATTGCATTATATGCCTTGTTACTCCTCTATATAGAAATACAACTGAATTATTTCGCAGATTTTATTTTAATTGAGAATTATAGTGGTAGATAACTTTTTGGTTACCTGTTAAGTTTATCAGAATTTATCAGAATCTTATTTAGTTAATATTGTTTCTCTTACTAAATATTAAAGAAATATTGATTTTGCTATTAGCAGAAACAGTCCCTCCTCCGCCAGAAGAAGCACATCGGTGGCAGCCAGCTACAAATAGTTCCTCTTCCACAAGAAGAGAAGCAGAGAGTTCAACGGTTGCCCAGTCTCAAGCAACATCTCTGTAAGAAGCAGGATGTTCGTCAGCAGTTCCTAATCTACAGCATACCTCAAGCAAGAAGCACTTCATCGGCTGCTTCGCCACAAGCAACAGTTTATTCTTTGCAATATATTTTATATTTTCTTGCTTATTGGCCTTTTTTCTTCCATGAAAAGGAAAATTTGTCTTCAGATGAAGTAGTAACAAATTCGTAAATTGAAATTCAAAATGGTGACCAAATCGAAGCTACATATTTCATAGTAGGTGATTCTTCATTAAAATCGGAAGTTCCTCAAGGAATTAAAAATTTGAATTTCCTTGAGTTTCTTTCTTTGCATTATATTATTTTAAAGTCATGACAACAAACGAACAGGCTTTTCATTCGTATCGTGTTTTTTGTTCACAAAGTAAATTAAATGCGCGGTACCCTCTGAAATTATCAAAGCAAAATCCATATGCAAATTATCGAATTATC
The DNA here is from genome assembly GCA_023159025.1 of Thereuonema tuberculata. Classification (NCBI taxonomy): domain Eukaryota; kingdom Metazoa; phylum Arthropoda; class Chilopoda; order Scutigeromorpha; family Scutigeridae; genus Thereuonema; species Thereuonema tuberculata. The sequence continues at coordinate 11,103,305 of JAFIDM010000006.1, read as the reverse complement.
GAAAGATTTAATAAGCAGTTGATATGCTTCTTAGGTTTCATTGAAAATCATTATTTCATTTCTGTGCTGTACTATGAGAATAGTTGTCATTTTCGTATGTAATTTCTTGATGAAGATCTGCAAATTACTTCATTTAAATATTAGTGATGGAATGCATTTGAATATTAAAAAAAAATTATTTTCATTATTAAAAAACGATTTCTTCATTACTGACAACAACCATTCTTTATCACCATCTTGATTAATTCATCTTGTTCAGGTTTCTTTAATTACGGTACTGGAATTTTTTCATGATGTCATTTAAAATATCATTCAAACTTTAAAGGTATCTATGGAAAATGGATTTTAAAAATACAATCGCTTTAATAAAGTTGATGGCAACTGTACCATCGTTGACTAAGGCTAAAGGACCCTGAACAGAAGCATCAGTGCTTGAATGCCTGAATAGAAAGCACTGCAAAAAATCCACTTCATCAGCTATTGGTATCTGTTGGAATTTAATGTTTTTGGTAATTTGAAAAAGATCTGAGAAATCATTAGGTCTTAGACAAAACAGGTTACGAGACCTAATACTTGACAACGATGATACTCTTTACTTTTAATTTCATTAGAAATCTGAACTGGAAAGATTCTATGCATGACTTTTTAATGACTATTCAGCTGATGAGTGTTTTTTTTTTTAGCCAAACTTAACTTTGATTGCTTATCTTTTCAAATTGATGGTAGAGTTGAGGAAATAGCAATGATGGACTAACTTCAAACGCTTTTTATTAGATTAATAAATAAAATTGTATTATGGCTTGAATAAAATATAACACATAAACCTTGATCATTAAAACTCTTCCAAGATTAGAGGCTTTTTAACTTAAAAAAATTAATCTTCTCTAAAAGTTCAAAAAGTTCTTTAAATCGTTGACATTCTGTTCCAGTAAACGTTTAGTAGTCTTCCAGCCTTGATTTCATTTACACAAGCTTTTTTTTAACCTTTTGCTTGATCAGTCACTGATACGAATATTTGATGAATCCGTCTATGACAGATATTCCAACTGTTGCAAACCCACTGGACTTGGAACCACTTAGGTTTATCTTAGCATTTCACTTTGGAGCTTTGCCATGATTCGCTTTTGATTTACTTGTATTTAATTTGCCCTTATAAAACACCTCTCAACTTCTGGCTTTTCCTTCTTTAATCCATATCTTCTATTCTGATTACAGAACTGGAAACTTGCACTGGTCTACATAGCATTCCTATAACGAATCTGCATCAGTTCCTTTCGTGACCATCTTGTCTTGTAATCAGCTTCCCGTCCCCCCGTCCCTCAGTAACCAATCAAGAACTCTCTGTTTATTGCTGTCCTCGCTATTCAAACTTATATATTGTTACCCGCGGTTTGATTTTTGCACTTTGCTTAATCGCGAATAAAACACAATAAACTATAAGCAAATCATTCGTAGTTTTTGCATTATTAAGTGGACAAACAATCACAGTTACACTATATTTATCCAAATGATGCATTTCAATTGAACAATTAGAGCATTTTTTTCATTTCATACCATTTCTGTAATTTTTTAATTAGAAGAGGAAAAAATTAAATGTTTTACCAATTGCTGGATGTCATTTGCAGAATCTAATTGTAAAAAATTGGATTATTTTGGATAGAGTAGACTAACAAGAAATTGATGAAATCTTATCTTATAAATTTTATTATTTTTTTTTTCTTGGATAGGTTGGAATTGCGAGAGATTGAATTTTAAAGCAATAAAAACTGTAATTTTTGCTATTTTTCTCAGAGAATAAATGCAGTATTTTAAGTCTATCCAGTCTATCCTATTTTATTTTTAATAAATTACTTGAGAGGACTAATTTACTCCAATGAACTTATTTATTTCTAAAACAATAATACTTTACATCAATTACAATTGCATTAAAAATTTATTGAAACGTTTATATTCATTAATGATTGACGTTCATGCACAATCAAGCTCATATTAAAATTAGAAACTTGTCATTATCTTTTAAACTATTGTATGCTCCTTCCGAAGTGTCTTGTGAAATTAGGAAAAGTATTTGGAAATCACTTAGAAAAAGGTTTTCAAACTTTTTCAGGAGTTTCTATCTATCAATGATGGCTCAATAAAACATTTGGTTCAGTGATTCGGAATTTCCAAAATGCTACAATCTCAGACAAATTGTGGTGTCAGCTAATGATGATATATTCTTTAAAATACATTTACATTAGCTTTTATCTAATAGCAAAATTCAAAATATTAATCTGGGGAATAAACGATTTCAACTGATACTAAAAATTTCATCAAAGCAGAACAGCACTTAAAGAGCAATATTAATTCAACAAATGTCTTCAGTTTGTACAAATGTGGTATTGCAAAGTCTAAATACCAACTCAGAAATGAAAAGGAAAAAGATTTTCTTCTGACTTCCTACTAGTCTTATTCACATTTTGAGTTTTCACTTAACTGAAATTGTATCAGAATGATTAGATACGTGAATATTGTCCCAAAAATCTGGAATAAAATAAAAGAAACACTAATTACTTGTTTAAAAATGCTTAAACGTAATTTCAAAAAGATCGGAAAAAATTATAAAGCTTAAAATTTAAGAGATAAATTCGTCTGTAATACTTGCAAGCGCTATTATATACTATCAATATATGAACATTTCTTTCCAAATCTAGTTTAGGTAAAATATACCTAAAAATCCTCAAGATTACATAGATTAGAAAAATTGTTGAAAACCAAACATTAAGATATTTAAATTGATTAGAGAAACAATGGAGAAACAATTAAAGGTTTCAGTGACTTACTGAAGTTAATAATTGTAGATTTATTGAAAATAATCCACAACCTGTGAACTCGGTGGTATTTGATGAGGACGTTACCACTGCCAGAAATGCCTGTGATGAAGAAGAATTGAGAGATATACTGAAATTAAAAATTCTTGAAAAATCAAATAGAAAATCAAATTATGAATTGAAATTCCAAAAACTGCTCATATAATAATAATTATTCAAGCCTTAGAATTTATCATCAGATTGAATCGGCAACGGTTGTTTCGTCCTTTTTACGGACTCATCAGCCCTTGACTCCGATTCACTCTGATGATAAACTAAAAGGTATTAATGTTTATTTACGTGTAGTCTTTGGTATTTCAATTCTTATTAATTTCTCTAAAAGTTAAATTTGTTTCTTATGATTATTATCTTTTCCTTGTTTTTCTTTATAAAACCCATTTTGGGTCAATGGGTTTTCGAGTACTTGAGCACTTATTTTTTATAGTTGTTTTATTTTATTCGGGAGTCACTTTCGAGAGCCAAGGTGATTTCTATTTCTTTTCATTCCTTTATGAGTTTATCATCAAGGAGGGTGGATCGGGTTGATGAGTCCCAAAACGGCCGTTCCCGTTTCTCTCTGATGATAAACTCAAGGCGTGGACGTTTATTTCTATACAGTCTCATATTTCATTTCTTAAATTTTTCTGCAAGTGAAATTTGAAAAATTTAATTACTCAATTATTTAGAAAATTTAATTACTCAATTATTTAGAAAATTTAATTACTCAATTATTTAGAAAATTTAATTACTTAAAATTTCGTATGAAGGAAGATCAGTTCAGTTGTAAATATTAATAGAGCTGTGTGTCTTTTAATGAAGAGATTTCAATGGAAAATTCTTGTAAAATAATGATCTTTATTAAGTGAATGCCACCATAAAGAAAACAATGTTATTTTTGTGTAGAGCTAATTAATAATTTGGGATTTTGGTGTAAACATTAAACAGTGAAGAATTAAACAAAAAAAATCATTTTAACTTGAAATTAATAAATATATCCTACACTGAATGGGTCCTTTATTAAAGATACCACAGCAATAACGAGTTGGCTCTCCTCAAAATTTCGTGTTGTTCCTACAGCCTTAATTCTTGTAGGCATAGTTTCTACAAGATGTTGGAACCCCAGAAATATTGGTTCTTGCTGACACAAGACCAGCCCTTAGTTAGTTCAGATTCGATGTGGCGTTTGTAGACTTTGAAAGGATCTTTACACCTCGTCCTACAAATGCTCGATGAGGTTCAGATCAGAAGACTGAGCAAACCAATGAAGCAATTGGAAAGCAGAGTCATTTTTACTGAACCAATCGAGCACTTTAGCAGCGTGCATTGTCCTATTGAAAGTGGCCATCTGCGTCGGGGATCACTGTAGCCATAAACAGCTGCACCTGGTGGCAACAATGTTGAGGTAGCCCGTGGCATTAATAGATGTTTCCAGGGGTGTATCCTAGAGAACATTCCTCATACCATTATTCCACCTCCATCCGCCTGTAGGGTTGTCACTTGGCAAAGACGGGTCCATGGATTCGTGCTGCTTGCACCATATTCTCATCCACCAGTATGGTGGAGAAGGAACCGAATTCGTCTTACCAAGCGATCTTTTACCACTCATCAAGTGTCCAAATCGCGATGCTCTTGGATCTACAGGAGGCGCGCATTCTTGTTTTTCTGTGAGAGATACCCGTGTTGGTCTGCTGCTATTAAAACTAATCAGGAACAAGATCATTGCGTTGTGCACAAGTTTACAGATTAAAATTTGTAATAGTTTAGAAGAAAGATATTATTATAAGTTAACAGTCTATAATGTGATTTCATGCGAATAGGGAATTTTTAATAAAACTTCCTCATAAAAATTAGATATTTGTTTTGTGATGTTTAGTATTTTTGAAATCAAAAATTTACCTGCATATCAATCAGTGCTTCTCTGTCATGAGTATAACCAATAACAGTCCTTAAGGCCACTTGCAATTCAGAGATCTATAAAAATTTACAGATATTTACTTTCAGGATATTTAGTTTTTGTTTTTTTATTTTATAGTCCAAGATTGTTAAAGTATCATGCTATGACACATGGATCACATGCTATCAGTGTGGTTAAATACTTATAGATAACCAGTTGTCAACAAATAAAATAACAATTGCTTAGGCCGAATGATTGAAAGATAAAGAAGCAAATAAATCAGAGGACATTTCTGCTGGTCAACCATCTAATAATCTCATCTTTCTATAGAAAGACCATTTACACAGGAGCCATGGTTGTGATTGTTAACCAATAGATTGTTAACCAATAGAGATATCAAAATCAATTGATAGCAATAATAAAGCTATGAAAGCGAGTGCTCGCAATTGCCAAGTGTGTTGCTGTGGTAATAAGAAAACAAAATAGAGGGTCACAGAAAACATAGGGTCACAAGATTTTTTCCAGATTTCCTATGGCAAACCAAATTCAGTGTACAATTTATAGGATTAGATGAATTTCGAAATAAAAAAGACATAAACTTTGAATAAAAGCCACGTACGTTTCCAGATAAATAGGAGAAGACTGGACTGGTTTATCAAGAGGACATTTAGGCTTTGTCGTAAATTTCATTCCCAACTGTTTGAAAAGAAGTGTTTGAAAAGCTGAAGTTTGATTTTCATGAGGTAATTGTACATGTTTACATTAACTTGAGTTTATTGAATGTTTCTTCCGTATTGCCAGAATTCAGTTTTAATTTGGAAGGTATCTTCAATGTGTTCCACTCTTATTTAGTGAAGATATTCTAACATTGTATAACTTGGGCTATCCGGTGACACAGGATTATTTTAACAAACATAGAATTGTCTTGATGAAACTCGTGTCTTTACGAATTCATTGCAAAAACTTAAATGCAATATTTATATGAATTGATAGAAGCATTACATTTTCCAGTAAAGAATATGTCCTGTCAATACAGATAGTTTCCGACTTAAAATTCAACGATTTATAAATATTCGCACTTACGACAACAATTTTCAAAATACCAAAAAATATAATATTTTAAAAAAATGAGTATAGGAGGTGGTGCAAATGTGGAAACCACTTTGTTTTTTTAATATATATATATATATATATATATTTTACTGAAAATTTACCTAAACCTTGTACTCTCTTTCATGTAAAAATACTACTAATAAATATAAAAAGTTAATTTTAAAAGAGTAAAAATTAATTTTTTGATTGTATAATATTTTTAGGAAACTACAAAAAGTGTGGGTAATGTAGAACCACTCTAAAATTAGTATAGATTAAGGATTTTGAATAAAGTAAACTATTTTAGCAACTATTTTATATGTATGTTTCTATTACAAACGAAACCCATTCTTCAAGTGACATATTAGAACGTGCAAATCTCTGAAGTGTCGTCTGAGGCACTTTGAACTCTTTAACTGCTCTTCTTAATCCCTTCTTCTTTTTCCTTACGGCTATTACAGCCTTAATCATGTTTTCTGTATCCCACTTCTTCAAAATGGCTTTTGGCTTCCCACCAATGTGCTTCCGTGGCATCTGAATAAAAAATGCTTAGCACATTAGAAACATTACATCCGATTGGGTATTGTGGAAACATTTCTACAAAACCCACCAATGCATGATTCCACATTACCCACACATTAGCCATTTTGAATTTGACAAATTTACGTTAAGAAACTATTGGTTTAGGTTTGATTTAAAACCGCCAGTATCTTCTATACACGTCCCTTTATTAATTGCATGATATTAATTATGTTACCTAGGAGACAGGTAGATTGCATAATAAAATGAAACTTGCCTCTCAAAAGTTTTGAAAAACTCGCCAACATAAGTTGACGCACTACAACACATCCACTGATCCTCTGACTGCCAGCGCTTCTACTGGGATAAAGATAAACAACTAAAACTATTTGCCGCTCATTCCAGTATAGCACAGCACTCAACAAGCCAGATACTGGATGTTCCACATTACTCTCATGCTTCCACATTTGCACCTCCTCCTCTAGTAACAGTATTTTTGAAATAGTTTCATGTAGGAAAACTTCGACATATCTAGAATATGTATGAATCACATATAAACATAATATGGACACAGGTACTCATGCATCGTTGAAATAGGCCATTATTTGTTCTCTCTCCGTATACTAAAAACTGTTTAGATATCATCTACTTGCATAGTAAAACTAAATGACAGTCGTAGAGACCAATCTCCAACTAATATAACATGTTCTCTGTGCTTATGGCAACAGTAGTAACTGGGGTTTTCTAGAAAACTGTAGCAAGTATCTTCGTTTCAATATATCTACTGAATTTATTTTACATCTCGTGAGTCATCTGATAAATTCGTGCCAAAATTAAAAAAAAAATAATGTTTCATTAAAAAAAAAAAAAAAGATGTGAAATCGATATAATAGTGTATCTATTTATTTTAAAATAAACGTAATAGGTTCATAATCATTTAATGAGTTATTTTAGGTACATAATACACAATTCTCCTTATTTTGCAGATTTTCGGACCCATTGGTAAAGCATGGACTACCTGTAATTCTTAGTTTTAGGTATAATGTACATGTAAATCAATGCATACTATACAGAAATGTTGTATAATATGTAATGTAACTTTAGGTAAATGTACAGGACACATAAATACAATATAAATATCAAACTCTTATATTCTTGGAGTTTTTAATGTTTTCCAAATAGATTTTTTCTTCAAGTTGATCTAGAAGGTAGATCAATCTTTTTTCGAAAATCATTTTCCCAAATCGATCTGTTGCGGTTACGTGAAACCGAAGAGAATACCGAAAGTTATATATAGATATAACGTGATATTTGTATAACATACATAAATATACAGGTATACAAACAGGGTGTCCGACAAGTATCGCATTATAGGCGATATCATAATTTTGTTTTATTTGCTGTTTTTTTGTCTTTTAGGTGAATCATGCCACGGTCGCCAGACTTAAATCCCCTTGACTTTGCATTCTGAGGCTATCATAAAGAAAAGGTATACCAAGGGAAGATTCTTGATCTGCAACATCTACGAACACGGATCGAAGAAAAACTTCGTGAAACCACTGCTGATATGTTACACCGTTTTCTGAATAACATGAAATTTCGTCTCCAGACATTTGGAACATGGGGGCACTCATTCTCTCTCTCTCTCTCTCTCTGGTGTAACTGTCTTTACGACAGGTTTCAATTGGACGCTTTCCATTTTCTTCTACCCTGTGCATTTTTCTTCAATTGTTCGTACTTTCTTCCCCTTTTAACATCATCCAGCATTCCAATCCTTCTTCTTCCTCTTCTTCTCTTGGAACTTGGGGGCACTCATGTAAAGCAAATATTATAATTCACTAATGATAAAAGACAAACAAATGATATCTCCTATGATGCGGGACTTGTCGGACACCCTATAGTAAGGTTTGATTAATAAATTACGATAAGAGATTACCAACATTAAATAAATTAATAAAAACGTGTATTTTTTTTCTACTTCAACAATATCCAATATTTTCACTTCTAGTATTTTCCACATGAAAAGGACATTAGGGCTGCTCTGAGGCATAGAAACTCTACCAGCATTACTACTCTTGCGCTTTTGGTATCATTATTACGGTAATCAATGCCAACATGGAGAACGTCAGAAGCAGAATGAAAACAAGTTATGTGAGGAAGCATTGGTACGAAGACATAAGAAGATGAGTCAAATAATGGCCGCTCTGAGGCTGCTGGATTTCACCAGATTCTCGCTTGGCGCTTAAGTTTTGCATCGTTTTTTTAGAACCTCGGTAAACAGCGGACATTGATTAAGGGAATACGGGGGTCCTACTGTATATTGAGTTTATAAATTGCATTGTAATTTATTATATTATTCTAAATAATAAATCGTAGAAATGCATAAACTTTCAGAATTTTTCTGCCTGATTTTGAAAATTCTTTTTAAAGCTAATCAATTTACATATTAAAATTTGAGATCAATGTTCAAACTGACATCTCAACAGAAGCCTGTTTCACGCTTTTTAGGCGATCATCAGTTGAGAGTAGTCAGAATGAACAAAGCAGCTCTCATAATGGAGGTGTATTTGAGGTTGATTGGGGAAAGAAATGGAACCTCCTTGAATATAAACTAAAAACATAAAAACACATTGAAAATAAAGGAAAAGAGAATTCATGTCGTGGTTTATGCCAGCCTCAATGAATTTCTTATGCGCATCGAAGTAAAGAAAAAGCGCCTAAAAATGTTTAAACATGTTTCAAATGTTTAAACATGTGTTTAAACATTTTTTGGCGCTTTTTCTTTATTTAGATGCGCATAAGAAATTCATTGAGGCTGGCAGAACCCAGCACATGAATTCTCGTTTTCTTTATTTTTAATGTGTGTTTATGTTTTTGGTTTATATTCCAGGAGGTTCCATTTCTTTTCCCACTTAATCAATTAATAATCATGTAAATAATGAAATAAATGATTAATTTGGATTACTCAATATTTCTCTTCTTTAATTAAGATCAATTTCCCTTTATCTGTATTATATGACATAAGAATCGAACTTTACATACCTTCTTCTTCACTTTATGGGCATTCAGGACAATAATCATTAAATCTATAAATTTATGCAAAATAATAAAAATAAATGCGTGTAAAGAAGGGTCACTTATTCTCTTTCCTATGAAGATGGAAAGTATCATATATAGATATCCACAAATTACAATATTACTAACTATTACTTTATACGCGAGAAATGTAGAAAATATATCTATGGTATCTTCCAGAAGTAATATTAAAGAAACACAACTTCGTTTGTAAATTCTTTGTCGATTCTGCCAATGTTTTGACTTTGTTCCAATAATTAATATATTGTCATATATTTGCTTGAAGTAATGGCAGTAAATATTACAAAAATACACAAACAATGTCATGTCTACTACGACAACAAAAGCAGAAGTGAAGTAAAAGACAACCCGTATAAAAGAAGTTCCACCAGTGAGTAAACGAGTGAATAAAATTGCAGATGGAAAACTGATAAGAAAAGCAAAAGTTTGTATTAGTTTGTAGATGCTTGATTTTGTTTGCAATGGCTGGAAATGAAGATCAATTAATGCAGCAAAATGTTTCCATTTCTTAAAATGCTCTGGATATCTTATTGACATTCTCAGAGTTAAAAGAATGCCAATAACCTGATCTCCTAACATGAAAAGAGGCATGTAACGTCGAAAGAATAAATCAAAACCATCTTTGTTTTCTGAGGCGATCATATTAACGTTTTGATTGAAGATAACGTGGACAAATGTGTAGACATTTCCACAAAGAACGCAGAGAGTTACAATGATGGCATAAAGCATGCGCACATGAAACCACGTGAAACTAAGTGACTTTCTCACATTAAATACACCGTCCAATGGGAAAACACCTAAAACCTTGAGCAGAATGGCTATTATTCGAAAATGTTGATAGACAGAAGCAGGGGCTTTGATAGAGTCAGGATTTTTCATTCTTTTGTTATTATTTATAATATTTGGATGCACTCGTAACATTATAAATTTCTAGAGCGACTATCTAAGCAGTGTGTTTCCTTTCGGTCTGTGTCAGACCATGACGAGAGATAATTTCCAGTCTGCTAATAAATAATGGAGCGCACATCATTATGACATATTGCCATCATTTAATATTTTTTATATACAACATTTAATAACAATAATGTTCAGTTATCCTGTTTTTCTTGTTTTACAAATGAGAAAAGAATATAATGATAATTTCTTATATTATATTTAGCTGTATTTAATGGACAGTGACAGTTACCATTAGCTTAATAATAAATCACAAATTTAAAAATGTGGATAATAATTCATATTGTTTTTTTCTTAGCAGCATCAGTGAATTAAGGAAGTCAAATTCAGTAATTATCTCTTGTCGAGAATCCTTTTTATGTTGATATTGTAATTTAAAGCACAATTATTTAGTTTACATTTAATCTTTATCCCAAAACAGAAACTTCAAGTACTTCATTTTATACGATCCGAAATTAAAATTAACATAAAAACCCTGAAATAATTTTATCAAAACATGTCGGTTTAATCCTAAAATAAAAATCAAGTGGAAAATTTTAAATTTTTCATTTCATTTATAACTGAATAACATAACTAAACGATATAAATTAAAACAAAAATGAATATAATTGTGCTAAAGGATTAAGTGCGACTCATAATAATAAAAAAACAATAATAATAAAAAAGAAAGTACAACAACGTAAGAAAAAAATTAACAAAAAATTAAGGAAAAATAAAAAAGAGATTTTGGGGGGGGGGGGGGGTTACAACAATAACAACACCAAATAACATCAACATTATTTTGGGGGGGGAGGCGTTTACCTCTGAAAATACTCTATTCCTACAGTGTTTGGGACTTTGAAGACGATGGTGAAATCCGTTTGTCGATCCGACCTTTCTTTCGGGAGGTTTTTGGAGGGTACAATAACAACAATGACAAATATCTCGAACATTGGGAGGGGTGGGGGCTATTAGAACAGCTCTCAAAAATGGGCTATTAAAACAGCTGGGTCGCTAAAAATGGGAAATCCTACCTTGAATAATGCTGAAAGGTCTGTTATCTAAATGGGGATATTGATTGTAATTATCTAAATTTGTTTTCAAATGACAAATAGTTACAGTTTGACATTTAAAAAGAATTTTATTTACAATTCTTGTACATTTATTTTTATGAAAATTTATGAAACAATCATTACATTTTAAAATTATGTACAAATCATGTTTTATACATTTCACGAGAGATTTTCCCTTACTGCTTTTATTTTAATATTTAGCATTTGTTTCTATAGCATGTTTGGTTTTTAGACTTTGTGTTTTCGAAAGTGTCGAAAGGTTTTGGAATTTGGTTAAATCTTACGCCAGTAACTGTTCTTGTAAAGCCAAGATATCGCTTGTATTTTGAAGTCTCCTCTGAAGATTCATGGACATGCATTGAAAGTAAATGCCCAATTACTGCTTCACCCAAATTCATTTTAAAGTGTAGCAGGCTAAGTCTTTATGTGTCTGTTTAAGTTCGGGGGTATGTCCAACCCATGCATTGCACTAGACATCAATAAATCATAAAGAAATAAACCGAGATTACGGAAAAAAATAGAATAAATATAATAATCGTTACAATTTTGGGATATTGAGTACATCCATTTTCAAAGAAACAACAAAATAGGAAAAAGGATTTAAAATTTAAAATAATAATAATAATTTCGTATATGAATTATTATAATAAGTAATTAATCTCGGCCGATGATTGCACAATTTTCGTAGAATCTGAAGATGATGCTACTGACATTGTCAATGACATTGCCTACATTGCCCATTCCTACGGCCTCCAAATCAACACTGAGAAAACGAAAGCAATGGTCACTGAAGGTTCCCCAGTGAACGTCTACTTAGAAGGAAATTTAATTCAACAAGTCTCTGAATTCAAATATCTCGGCTCCATTGTTCAAGAAAAGAAAACAACAGCAACGTCTGAAATTAACAGCAGAATAGGCCAAGCAACAATTGCTTTCGCTTCCCTTAACTGGTGTCTCTGGAAGAAAAACAACATCTCACTGAAGACGAAAATACGTATTTTCCGAACATCAATAATTCCAATACTTCTCTATGGCGCTGAGACCTGGACACTCCTCAAAGCCGACATCAACAAACTCGAAATTTTCCAGATGAGGTGCCTGAGACGAATAATGAGAGTGTCAGTAAAAGATCGAATCAGAAACGAATCCATTCGAGACAGTTGTGATCATCAGGCAACCATTCAAGAACAAATCCAGAAGAAAAGGTTACAGTGGTTTGGACGTATGAACAATGCTCGACTTCCAAACAAAGCTTTATGGAAAGAACGACCAACCAATTGGAAAACCCAGAGAAGTGCCCAAAAGAAAACTTGGATTGGAATCATCAAGGAAGACTTGAAGAGCCTTCACATATCAATTGACGAAGCCAAAGTCCCAGCCGCAAACCGCCATGATTGGAGGAAGATCATTTGCCAAGTTCAATTTCTGAAGGCACCCACAGCAGCGTACTGGTTGAGAGGAAAACCCCCACCACCCTAGGGACAAGGGGGATAAGCTAGGGACAATGACGATGATGATGAATTGATCTCGGGAGTTCTATGTTTTGTTTTGATAACACAATTAAAAACTATATCAGCACGTAAAAAGTATAGCACACATTTTAAAATAATAAAAAAAACATATTACCATAAAACTTTGGAAAATTTCTACCTTGGAAAATTGCAAGATTATCTTCAGCTAAAAAGCTGCCAAACAAAAGGAGCTGAGAAAGAATTTCAAAGATTTTTATTTGATCTCTTTATTTTGTAGTTTTTCAGCAGAAAATAGCCTTGCCGTTTTGCGCAGGTCGAAACCTTCTGTAACGCGTTTTTTGTTATTTTTTTAAATGTTTGCAATATTATTTACGTGTTAATAAGCTGTTTTTATAAACATTATTTTTACATGTTAAAATTGAATTAATAATACCATTTTTTGTTTCTTGATTAACAAAGCGTTTTTGATTTTTATATCGATATTTGTTATTATATTTATTTATGATTTTGACCTCTCATCAGTTCCAAATATGATCTTTATTATTATCAATTAAATGATTTTTCATTGCTGAAGTGATTAATTAATCAATTGTAAAAAGTATTTTCAAATGTTTGGATTCTAATTGGAGTTAGAAAAAAATTCAGAAACAACTTTCACAATCATTGGCGCAATTAAATTTATTACTTGAAATATAAATGATCTGCATCAAAATAAGTGCATCTTTATTGTTTGGATTGCCAAAAGTGTTTCTTAAGCTTACTTCCAATTGAGAAACCTGAGAGAAATGTATAGTATTTAATGCTAATCTCAGCTTATTTAGTCTTTAAATTTTGAAACAATTATTTCTATACTGTTTAAAGTATTTTCTTTCTATCTTTGTTTCTAAAACTACTGTCAAAAAAAAAGGTTAAGGTTTGGTTATGAATCTTCTTTTAAGACACACAAATCACAATTAAGTCGATCAGAAAAAAAGGTTTTACAAAGCTTGTACTAAAAGCAAACCTTTGAAGAATATTAGATAGTGCCCTTGCAATGGTACAGATAACATTAATTTTCTTCAAAATCACTTTGATGATTGAGATGTTTGCCATAACCTTTGATTACGTTGTCCATCCCTGCTGTATAAAAGTCAGATTCCTGTTGTTATAGCGACTCTTTTGCATCACGTTTCGACGTCTTCGTAAAACATCGACCTGACAAGGAACACATGAAAATGACTTGCGAGCGAAATCTGGACTGTTTTGCGGATGCCCCAATATTACGCAGAGGAAACATTGCAGTAAGGTCTGTTTGTTCCGTGCAACAAATGATTGCCATAAAGGAAGATGATACCGTCTTCATACATCTCGGTCAGCTTTCGATTGATCCCAGCTGCTGACTCTGTTACCAAAGAAAGCGCATAACTTCACCGACTTCAATACGAGACCAGTTACCGAAGCGGATGTGATTTTAAAAACCACCTCTTACATCCAATGACACACAAAAGAAAGATCACGCGATAATCAGCAGTACAACACTTTATCGGATATGTCAGCAACCGTCTTTCTTTTAGATTATTCATTGCTACTTTGCTCTGATGGAAAAGACTTTCAACATAATAAAAAAAGAGCTCTAGAGAGAAAATAAAATAAAATATACACTAAGATAATGCAATAGAAAAGTTATTTAACAAATTTATTAAATACATCAAATAGATGAAGAATTGTTCTCATTAATCGTAAATCACTCTACAACAATTTTCACTTGAAATCTGCAGTTTGACATACCGGTTAGAAACTCGAACAAAATTCGATAATCGAAGAAAAATTTTTAAAAACATGCACAAAAACAAATGCCATCAGTTTTTCCTCTAAATAAAAATCAAGTGATGGTAATGTTAAGGAACTACAACTCTCAAATAGTGGATTTCAGACGAAAGAAGGGGAATTCACCTTCCAGTGAACAGTAATATCCTTCCTACTACTATTATCAATTGATTATTATAAAATATTTTTTGTATTTATGTACTATTAAAATAAAAACATTCTATCATTGAAATAAATATACTTGTTTTATCGTTATTTATCAATATGATCTTTTGAAATAGGGACTTAAAATGTTTATATTGGATCAATTTCGCAGGTCTGGAAAGGATTACTTTCATTTAGATTATATCTTATGGGGAAATTTATCGCGAAAGTCGAATAACTTCAAAGTGAAACCCTCTTCTGGTACCGATTGTGCTCGAAATTGGAAGTTCCGTTGTATATATTCCTGTGAATGGTTAATAAAAAAATAGAATCAGACATTTCTTAAGTTTCATTAATAATGTTAATTAAGAAGTGAAAATGTGTAACAACAAAAAGATTGACTTCTATTTTTCATAAAACATTCACTTCAAATAAAATGAAATGTGTTGTACAGATAGTACAGTTTATTAATACATTGCAGAAGTTGTTGTGTAAAAGTACACACGAATGAAATAAACATTACAAAAATATAATTGCGAAGACATTACGTTTTATTAAGCTAACTTTATTCTTTATTACTGAAAACATATTGATTTTGAATTTAGTCAACCATTACAATAAAAGGCATTAAGGAGAGGTCATTAGTAATGTTAATGTCTACATCATTGCTAGAATCATCTTTCTTTTCTATTTTCCAAAAAAATATAAATATTATTCTATATCTACGGTAATTGCAATATAGATCATTATTGAAACGCTGAAAACATTATTAAGTGATTACTGAAATTGTCACGAGAAAAAAATATGTTTGCTATTTTCTCAATGAACATTTAATAATAAAAAAAATGAAAGCATTCTGGTAACAATTTTTCATGCGGAGACAAATAGAAAAATAAAGATAAAAATGAGTAATAAAAAACAAATAGATGACCTTCGGGGCTGGACCCATATGAGTACTACCAAATCAAGAGAAACTAAAATAAAAGATATAAATAATTAAACAAGAAAGAAAATATCTAAAAAAAAGAAACACACTAAAGACAAAGTTTTTAGACACTGACTTATAGGGTCAATAAATATTAATTACAGTTAATTCCTTCTTGTGAAATACAAAAAATAAAAAAAGGGTTTTTAAAAGAGTACAGGTAAAATAGTTCGAACTCAGATAGACATTCTTAACACAGCAATCAAGCGAAATTAGTATTTATTTATAATTCTTACATAAAAAGTCTCAAAAAAAATTGTGTGCTTAACATTGCTGTCTTTTCAATAAATGAAAAATTACTTACGGTTGCTTGTTCTCGAAGTAATGAAGATTGAGATTTGGGAGCAAGAAATTAATTTGAAGCACTGATACTGAACTTTTCACTACAAATGAATCTATTGTGATCTTATGAAAGTGATCACGCTTTCACCAGAAAGTGCACTTGAATCAGAATAACGGCTGTTTCCTTTACAGCAAAAGGCGTTGAAGTCTGGAAAGCTTCTTCTGTTGGACATACCATATTTGCTGCACATATAAACACACAGGCACTTGAGTTGCGTTGTTTCCTTCCCGGTAAATAAAGTTTTGCAGACGACCAACTCTTCGAGAAACTCACTTGGGAATGCGGACATCTTCTCCACATCACCCTCCTAACTGTTGCTCGGCCTAGCAACAGTTAGGAGTTGGTGAAGTAACACACTGTCATCCGGTATTTTGCCATAGTATTTGGCTTTTCTTTTTTTTTAAAGATTAAATTCCAATAACAATATAGATATTAATATTGGCCTACATTTCTGACAGCTATTAATTATTACCAAACAATTACTTATTACGGATCTGACATCTATTACTAATTAATTCCAAAATGCCGGCATAAATAAGGATAATGACGAAAGCACATTTGATAGTAATAAACCAATAACAGATGACGTAAGATTACGGGAAAAGGTTAAAAGAAGAAATAAAGGAGATTTAAGCATGACGAAAAGAGAAAACAGAAATTCACACAGGAATGGAAGATAGTAAAAGAAGAAACGAGAAACAAATGATAAAGGAAGTGCTAATAAGAAGACGAACTATCTCAATTAAACAAGAAAGAAACTCACAAAAATTAAAAATAGTAAATCAATTGAGAAAATGGCGGAATCAAAAGTTATGGAAGGAAAAAAAGACCAAAATAAATCGTGACAAATCCTCTTCCCCCTCAATCGCGTTTGACAGCCGAGCTCAAGACTGAACTGCTCAGAAAAATATACGAATACAAACCCACCTCAGTGAATACCTCCAAAAACATTAAATACAATAAATCTTACCTCCGACAATGGAGTAGATAAATTTATTTATCGTCTAAAATACACATATGAACCAACGGATAATCATTACACAAAATTATTAACCTGTGACAGGCCCGGGAACATTGCTAAAGCAGCAAAAATGCTAAAGTAATACGGATGGGACACACAATATATACCACAAAATAGATGGTGGGATAAAGTTACCATACTTCAAACTGCCCGGAACCATGTAACAATAAAGAATAATGGGTTAAACCTCACAAAGAGCTCCGGTACCTGGAGAAGAATTTAATATCCTCAATAATGATGACTCACAGAGGAAAAAATGTGGCGAGCGTTTTCGTAGCAGACTCCAAATCACGACAAAACAAAGTAAATCGTTCACTAGGAAATGTGTAAGACTATATAAGAGAATCGAGCAAAGCACCTGTGAATAAAGCATGGATTAGAAAAACAAGCAAGCATACAACAAAAAATGCGAGCCAATGCCAGACTACATCGCATGAAAAGACAAGCTCAAAACAATGGGAACAACAGACAGATCAGTTTGTCTGCAGACCTGAGGAATCCAATCAATCGAATCTCGTTCCCCAATAACTATTAGGATAAAACCAATTCTCAATTTAAAAACTCTCAAATGAGGCACATAGATGCAAAGGGGACATTATCAACTTTTTAAAAAACTACAGAAACAAAAAAAAAAACTTACAATTACTTATTTACTTGTACAATTGCTGATTTCTGTACACTAACTCATGAACATTTGACGATAAAGGTAAAGCCTACAATTTCCAGTTAGAAAAATCATAAGAAGTTAATGAAAAATAGTATTTTAAATTGGATAATGTACCTTTTGAATGGAAATGATGAATAATGTGCATTTTGAAAAAAAAATTATTATTAAAATTACAAAATTTGCATTCTAAAACTGAATGCAGCATTCAACAGAAACATTCAAATATTTTAAAAGTGCAGCATCTTCAGTAGCTTCGCACATAGTGTCAATTTAGTTCAAATCTTGATCTACACCTGCATCAATGATTAACTTGTACAATTGTAGCTTCTCGTCATTTTGCCAATCTGCTCCACAATGCTTAGTGAGAAGACTATCAACATTTTCCTTTTTTTACTTTTTTTGATGCTGCGCCTTTGGCAATCTTAGGAAGTGAGAAGTCACTGAACGTTTTCATCGGCTTGCAGACACATCCTGGAGTCCTCAGGTTCGATCTATAGACATCTTTCCTTGAACCATGACGTTTTCCTTCTTATTTCTTGTCAGAAGTACTGTTTTACAACGCTTTATAGTGATGTTCCATTTCCCTACAGGCTTCAAGATTGTCTCTTTGGATGCTTTCCAATCATAATTTGCACATTCACTTCCTAGCTTCAGCACATTAGAGTGTTTTGCAATTAAATCAGTATACTGTTGAGGATTATAAATCGACTGTAACTTCTTAATGTCTTTCTAAATTAAACTAAATTTTACGCAGTGTCATATAAGCATGATGCAATTTCATTAGCACCTTCAGGAAATTAATTTTTCATCCAAACTTAGGGAGTTACATTTTCAGGTCACAGTGGGCTTTTTGAATAACCTCTCGCTGTAGTGAAATTATTGACTTAAATTTATCGACTGTAGTATGTTGCTTGGTCTGGCAACTTTGGTAGTGGCTGGTTTTTTTTGACAATCGAAACTCAAAATTAAAGCTGAGGATCATCTTCTTTCAGCAGCTGATAAAATGCCTCAGCTCGCAAGGAATGTGCTCTCTTGTCAGCGATTAAAGTTACTTTATCATGGCTGTCTGAATGTTTTATTCTTTCAGTTAGCTGCAAAAATGTTCAGTAAACATCAACTCGTGGAGAACCGAATCCAAGGTTATACTTTGTATTAAAAATTTTCCGAAAAGAAGAATGCAATTGCATTCTTTATTTATTGCAAGTTAGTGTGCTCCTCTTGATAGTTCCACATTTTTTTTATGTTCAATTCACACGGAGGTGTTTTCTTTCTGATTTAGAAGCACGATAGTGTGTGGCAGAGCACTGAAATTTATTATTGAATTACATAACATTTTCCCTTTTATCTGTAAACTTCTCCCCGGTTGTATCACCTCCCCGCCTTTCTTTCGTCATCTGGTCATTATAAACAAAATTGTTTGCAATGATATTGTTTCTCTTTCTAGACATGTGCAATACGCCAAGAAAAGTTTTCAAACAAACTGGAACAACTGTTTTTGAGCTATTTGTAATGAATTATTTTGTTCTGGTTAATTTGTGTGTGTATTTAGCATGTGTAGATCTCCTTGTTTTACACGGTGTCATGTGCTTAATAAGAAAGTTGTCTTGGTACGTCTTTTTCTCCGAATAGAAACGCCCATGGAATTTCCTAATTTCTTGAGCAGTCAACGACTTGCACACATGAGCTCCTTTTGTATAATTACACGAAGGAAAGGCCGGCAGTCCGTTGGATGCCTATCTGGAGTAAGATGAAATCCCTTTAGTTATGATATAAATTTCGATATTGCATCACTCAAAACAAAAGATGCTATTATGTTTCACATTGCTGTAATTTTTCTCATGTCACTACGAAGTCCATTCTGTTTAAAGTTTTAATGAATAGCACTCCCGAGTTCAAGCTTTTGCTTAACACCAATATGGCCACGTTAACTTCTGTCCGATACATTAATACTAGTATCTAGTTATTCTGATACTAATACATTACATTTAATTTTAAGCTACAACACTAGGTCTACAATGAATGAATTAGTAGAACTTACCTTGCTTTCTTGGCTTTTTCCCGCTTCCACTGTCCAGGTGTCCTTCATTTTTTTGTTGGTGATATTAAATTATTAACCTCCAAAGAAATAATTTAATTAGTTGTAGTTAAATTAATTAAATGAAAATAATTTTTTTTTTGCTTGAAAAGAATTTTTTTTTTCTTCAATCGAGAGAGACTCGACTGAATTAATTTAAATATTTAAATTGATTTGATTACGTAGCATAAAGCGACACGTGATTGAATTGACGTGGGAGATCGGGCTGTTGAACTGTGGCAGTCGGATGGACAGTAAGCTATGAGACAGTAAGCAAAGTGGCTGTCTTAACTAAGTATCAGACTGCATGCACTTAACACAGATAGTGTTAGACAGAGTAAAGGCAAACTCTGTGAATTGGAATTCTGACAATTAACACGGATGGAAGAATCCGGGAATAACCTAGAATTGGTTCGAATGGAATTTGTATTTAGTGAAGAAAGAAGAGCTTTTTAGTTAGACAATTTAATCAGGCGAGTTCACTCAGTACAAAGGAGGCAACGGAAAGAAGTCGGTCGAATGGAAGAGCCGATGTTCCGATATTATAGCAGTAAGGAAGCTGTAAGTGTTAAGTTTGCAATTAAAAAAGAAGATAGAAGTTTTAGTTGACGCAAGTACTATAAAAGGACAATTGTAGCGATTAAATAAATCGTGAGAAAGAAGTCAACTTTGATTCGGGAAGTTAGATTATCTCAAGTTCCGAAGTCAGTAAAGGGTGAAGGCTAGTAACTGTGTAAAAGCAGAAACGGTCCATTGCAAGAAGCAATATCGAAGAGTCGGAAGTTCCGGGAT
The DNA here is from genome assembly GCA_023159025.1 of Thereuonema tuberculata. NCBI lineage: Eukaryota > Metazoa > Arthropoda > Chilopoda > Scutigeromorpha > Scutigeridae > Thereuonema > Thereuonema tuberculata. Next base: position 11,082,545 of record JAFIDM010000006.1, on the reverse strand, counting down.
AACTAATACGATAATAATCCTAAAGTTAAGGAGTACTAAAGATTTGAATACAATTAGAAGAAGGATAAAAGTCCGAATATTAATTCTAAGAAGACGAAAGAAGGGCAGTTCCAATATTAACAAGGGGGACACAAATTAAGGAGAGCTAATGTCAGCTTAGGAAAAATCTAATAGAAGAAACCAAACCTGTTACCGAAGCCGACATTATATCGGAAGACGTGAAGGAAGATTATTATTATTCTAAAATTCAAGTTTCGAATTATCGAAGAATTTGGAAACTATAACCTAAGCGGGTATAGTAATAGGATATGGAATAGGACTTTATTTATTTTCGTAAATGTGAAAATCTCTTCTTCAACATTAGAAGCAAGTGACGTTAAGGGAGAAGACATCCATGACGCAAAGGTTTATTGTAAAGCAAAGCGGGTGATTTAAAGAAATCCAGTGCAATTCTCCAGGTGTTCAAGTATGCATTTTTAAGTGCCAACTTCAAGTGGTGGAATTCAACTATAATAAGTGCTTCTATCATATCAACGGTTCGTAACCATTATTCCGCAAGGTGAAAAGCGTATGAAGACAACATTCTGTAAGTTAATTTGTTCTATTTGCTTTTGGCGGGAATTAAGTGAAAAGAATTTCACGCAAAAGAAAGTTAACTATGTGCCAGTAAATTGAAGAGTATTCAATTGAGAATTTTATTTTGTCAATGAGGGCAAATATATATATATTTAGTGAATCATAATAAGTGGAATAATTTATAGTTAATAATTTCAAGCATAAGCAAGCTGAAATTAAGTCGATACTGGAAGTGTTTAAATTACACATAGGTGAAAAGTCAGAATCCATAGTTATTAAATTACTATTTAGTAAAGTGATAGAATTTGCAGATGAGAGTAATTCGATAATCATACAAGTGATTAGACAAAGGATTTATTAATGAGAATAAATTCTATTTACATACAAGTGAATAGGAATATCGTTTCATAGATAGATAATTAATTAATAAATTATAAAGCTATAATTTTAACTGATAGATCAATACAGTTGTTATAATTATAGGGCTCAGCATTGTATGCTATTATATATTATAAGAGTATATTGTTATAGAAGTGATAGTTGTAATAGGTTGCTAAAAGTGCGTACAAGGTATTATGCTGATGTTAATATATTATCGCAGTGTTGATATATTAAAGCTATTATTGTAGATAACTATCACGTCAAATTTCAGGAACTGTATGTAAACCCTATCAAGAGTGAGAAACGTATTGTAAACTAGAACTGTTTAAATTCAGGACAAATCTAAATGCTATAGTAAATATAGAAACAAAATGCTATATGTTTCAGTTATTAAAAGTTTTTAAAATTTTCATGCTCTTTGCTATACTGTTTTGGTACACTTTGCAGTCACAGTATGCATTCTGCATCAATCTCGCAGCATTTTTACTTGTTTTGCCACTGATACAAGTGTTGCGTATTCTTCCATTTCACTAATTAATTATTATTACAAAACTATTTTCAGTAATAAACATTACTTTAGAAACCCTCAAACGTATATGCTTTCCTCCATCGTTGTTGTTGACATCATGTGACTCCGCATTCTTGTCTCTTATTGGTGGAGAGGATAGTGTACCTTTCGAAGTACACTGCCCCTTAAGAAGAAAAACATAATATTCATTGTGAAAGTTAACCAAGATAATGTGAATTTTGATAATGTAAAATGCTACTACTACAAGATGGATAATTACTTCCACAATATGGCAGTATCAATAATTCAAATTAACAAAAAGTGGATAAAGTCCCTTTTGCATCTACATACCTCAAATAAAATAATAAAGATAAAAAAAGAAAAACAAAACAAAAAAACAAATAGCTGACCTTGGGGGAATAGCTTTGATGCTGAAATAGACTGAAACCAAATGAGTATTACCAAATCATGATAATCTAATCCATGCAAATCATGATGAAAATATATAATAATTAAACGAGAGAGGAAATATCTAAACAAAAAAAAGGAACACAGTAAAGACAAAGTTTAGTGGAAATAAAAGACACTGACTTAAATAGTCAATAAATGATTAATTATAATTAATTCTTTCTTTTGGAATACAAAAGAAATTAACGTTCCGATTAAAAATTAAGTAAAGAAATGTGTACCTGTAGGCATTTCCAAAAAGAAGGCACAAAGTTATAAAGAATGCATAGAGCACTCTCACATGAAACCATTTAAATCAAAATGGGTTTTTCACATTAAATATATCATAGACTGGGAAAACACCGAAACCTTTGAGGAGAATGGCTATAATTCGAAAATGTTGACAGACAGAACCAGGAACTTGAATAGAGTCATCATTATTCATGCTTTTGTTATAATTTACAAAGTTTTGATGAACTTGTAACATTTTAATGGAGAGAAAATCGGCAACCGGACAATGATTATGCTTTCGCCCATTGAGCCAACATCTACGAGAATTCTGTACAATTGTTTCATCCTTATTATGGAATCATCAGCAGAATATACTCGTTGATGTTTGGCTCACTGCGCGGAAGTTCTTACCCTATCTCTCAATTTATAAATGATTAAGGACGTTAAACTTGCTTTCTATTGTAACATTTTACAGAGGGACTAACCTAAGTTGTAGCTGCTGCTGATCTGTGACTGAAGAAATTATCTCCTTAATATAAATAAATCATTATATGTTATTATGACATGGTCATCATTCATTAATATTAATAATACAGCAGTTAATAATAATAACAATAATACGTATTCTTTTCTTTTTGACAATTGAGAAAAGGAGATAATAATGATGTCTGTCCCTCCAAACCGGTCCTAGGGCCTACCAAGCCCTTTGTAGAATGGGTACCGGGTTTCTTTCCCGGGAGTTAAAGGCGGGCGGGCGTCGGGTTGACCTCCCGACCTCAACCTAATCCCGTTGGTCAAGAAGCGCAGGGAGCCTTACCTCCCACGAGCCCTTGGCATCCTTTAACTTTAACTTAATCATGTCTGTCGTTGAATTTAGCTATTTTTGAATGTCGGATGATTCTTTTTTTCGTTATTTGCCTGTTATTTGAATTCA
>JAFIDM010000006.1:11038576-11057016 GCA_023159025.1 Thereuonema tuberculata | reverse complement strand
AGTTTCTTTAAAGTTTCTTTATAACAGTAATAATTGTTACAATATAAGAGTTTTGCTACAAGTCTATTATTTCTAATTTTTCTATTTTGAAAATGTTATTATGTTGAAATAATTTGAATTTTTAAATGTATATCTGTACGCTGATGTGGAAGTGATTATGAATTTACAGATATTTCTTTCTTCAAAGAACTTTAAGTGTTGTAAGCAGGGTACTACAATTTACGAACTGGTCATCATTAAGTTTACAAAGTTGCTTCGCAAATAGCAAATCAGATTAACGTTGTGTAACAGTGAAGTTTATCATTATTACACAAATTATAAATAACAAATGTTAAATAATTTGAATGTTAAATAATTTGAATGTTAAATAATTAACTATATATAATCGTTGAAATTATAAAAACTTTATGTTTCCTGAGTTTTATTCTACAGAATAAATTATGTAGAAAAGCATTCCAGAGTGATTTGATTTGACGGGTTTTTTTTTTGAGATATTTATTTTTGAAAAACTTAAAATTTTAATCATTTCAGTAAAATGATGATGTGTTTAATTTGCATTAAAGTAAGAAGAGCAATGGAGCTAAAACTCACATGTTACCAACATCTTACAATGGATCTATTACAATAAAAAATAAGATACGAGAGAATAAAATTTACGATATTGAACCAAATGAGACATCGATTTACTGTAAGATTTATAACCACTGAATAAGTAATATAGAGATTTTATACATTAACTTGGAAAAAGTATTAGCATATTTCTTATCATTTTTAATAATACAATCAAGTGACCACGAATAAATATTTAATCAACAATAATTAATAACTGGAATTACTTTTAAACTTAATTTCAACTTTTAATGCCTACTGATAGAAAAATAATAACCTGTTATAAATTTGAAGTCAGAGCAGGTCTGATATGGATCTACATTTAGATCTACAGAAGACAAAATCCTAAATTAACTATATACAAAAAAACAAGGCAATTCTTTTAGATATTTCATATTGAAAATGAACACAATTTCTTTTTTTTACTTTTAAAATGGATACCAGAAAGAAACATTTATGTAAGTGAGCGCATCTGCTATGCTGTACTAAACGGCTAGGTAATTTTTTGAAATGTCTACCACAAACAGGAAAACGAGGTTTACCTCGACATTCTATGCATTTTAAATATGTTTTGTGGGATTTAAAAACTTATTAGTATTCGTAATGTAAACAATAATGTCAAATTGCGAAATTTACTTGTCTGTTAGTGTTTGTTTGTCGGATTTCTTAAAAATTCTTTTAATTTAAGAAGTCCCCATTTCAGACGTGCATTTTAATACATCTGTCGCACTGTCTCACTAAAGATTTTTAGGATCTCTGAAATGTCCCGCTTTCAAAATAGGTCTATAAAAACCAGATTTCAGCTAAAAGATACTTCTTTGACCTCATGCACAGGAATTTTGTCTTTGACTGTACTTTACAGTAATGTTAGGCAGCATTCGCTAAAAGTCGTCCAGTGAGCATTAGGCATTAGTAATTACTAGTTTGCTTGAATATTCTGTCTGTACTCCCTCCAATGCTGCGATCAATAATATTGAAGTTAAAATATATAGAACCGTGGATCATGGTCATTTGCTCCGCCTTATTACCAATTAAAATATCCGATCAGGTGCATATATCTGTTAAGCAATCTGAAGAGGGCCTTAGTAATTGTCGTTCAGTTGTGATATAGAACCATTCCCAAAAAGGTGCTGTGCATTCAACGCTAAGTTTCCTTTTCAGAGCAAATCTTCAGACAACGATGTTCGTTGTGAAACATGTGGGGTAACATTTTAGTGTTGTTCATGGTGAAGATAACGATGTATCAAAACACATAAATGGCAACAAACATAAGATAACAAATTCAAGTGCATGTTCACGTACAGTGTTAACTCAGTTATTTTACAGTTCCACAACAGTGGGAAAACCTTCGATTGAAACATTTCTTCATTTTAAAACACATTATTTTAGACACCGCGTTATATTTGGTGATATTATTCTATACATTCTATGTCTTCCAACAACTAACGAATCTATTGACAGAATCGTCTCAACATAGTGTGGACTTCCGAAAAATCCCGGATATCATGAATGCTCTCAAAGTTGTATTGATGCCAGAAATAAATTTCAGCAGACATGCCTGGAATTCCACTAATTTTTGAAGGCAAATCCTGAGAGTTAATTTTTGGTTGAGAAACACAAGTATTGCTGAATTCTAAAGTGAATTTCTTAAAACATTTTAATATGAATTTTTTAATGAATTGAAATTAAATGATAAAACTTAAACAAAATTTATATTTATAGTACTTTCAGAATGAAAGTAAAAATGGATGAAACATTTGAAAGAATGCCAAATAATAGAACTAAAAAATTAGCATTTTGGTACAACTCTTCAGGTAAATGAAACAGCGGAAGCCCCAGGGCAAGAAGAAAAGATCAACCACATCTTCGGAGTCAGGAACAGACTCTTTCAGACCTAATTCGGGAACAAGAGAAGACAAGACTCGTCTGTATGTTGATATGTCCTTTTCCCTGTACACACGTAAAGCAGTTTAAAATTTTCATTAATTATTTTAATTTTAGTTAAACATTAATGACTATACGTATAAGTGAAGAACTACATTTCCACTGTAAGTTAGATCACACTGATTATAATGCATAAATGAAGATGTTGATAGATGTGTTTCGGTCCCACTCTGGCATTGAGGAAATCTCGTCAGTTTAATTTAAGTTCTTGAAGATGATTCTTCTGTGAAGTTACTTCTGTCGGCGTCATTTTCATGAAAACTCATTTGAAATTGCACCAAAACAATCAAATAGGTAATAATCATTCCAGTCAACTGAAATAAAAAGAAAACAAAAGCAAAAGTTTCATTTCTGCTAATGCACAGAAGAAAACAATATTTTTTTCAATTCTTATGCTTGCTAATTTTGTTGATTATTTGTTTATTTCTTTCTCTAGATTATAATAATGAGAAAATTTAGTAAACAAAGTAAATATCATGTAAATACAAAAAATTATTTACTTGGAAAATATCGTAATTATAATTTCCAAAATTTCGAAACACAATAGGACATAATCTATTAAGATATTTGTATTCCCACTTTATTGAACATTTATATTATCCGATTGTTAGTAAAAATTTAGAATGTTTTTAGACTGATATGTGTGTGTGTTGTGTTTCTGCTTTTCTGGATATTTGAATGTCCATAATTTTAGAGGGCGTGATAGCTGAAAAAGTAATCAACTAGACTAGAGAACTTTTAGAGTTTAGTGTTCTTATTTAGATCTGATTAAAGTTTGGTAATTTCTGTGTTGATTTGCTTTAAATACAAGAAGAAAAAAAAACCATTGAAAATAAATAACTTAAATAAGAATGCCTTGATCAATATCAAATTTCTTATTTTAGAGTCTACTTTTATTAGGCACTCTTTAGATTTGGTGTTTGTCGATCAATGTTGAGAGTGAAACATTCGGACACATTGAATTTAGGCCAAAAATACTCTACTGACTTAAACTAACTGTATCTTATCAGCTTTTTTTCATAGATTTAATTCGTCTCAAAATGTGATTAGATACTGTGTTTGTGGCCCTTTTTATGGTCCACTTGATAATGCAATCCCATATACTCTACCCTGAAAATATTCAATTTCAATAGATGCACCATTTCAGCGTTTTGAAGTTTTAGATACATATTATAAGATTTTGATGATCAAAGTACTCCGATTCTGTGCAAGTTTTAAAGAATGACCAAAATGCCGTATCCTTAACAAATCCAAATAATACACTAATCTATATCTAAATTCAAATTAAAGATCGTCTAATCCTTAGTGATTTTATATTAAAGTACAATTTACATAAGGCCCCAGAAGTATGTTTTATGGAGCTTAAGCAATATTGGATGTACATTAATTTTTCTAAGTAATGTCACGGACATTTTGACGTGCCATTTTTTTTTATTGTTTTATTAATCTGTAATTTTAACTTATTTATTTTAGTCTCTTCCTTATCTATTATTTTAACTAGGAAAAGTTGGGGGGTTTTTTGTTTAATTATTCTCAGCCTATTTTTTTCTTGTTTCTACTTGTTTTTTCCAAGTTATCATGGCAATCTTTCTTTTTCTTTATTGCGTAACACTATTTTACAATGGGAACTTGATCCCATTTTTTTTAGACCTCGTTGCTATTAGATCTTACTTGTGTTTGGCTATTTTCTACTGTCTTCTATCATCCAAAACCAATTATTTTAGGCTTTTATTTTCTCTGGAATCCCCCTTCCCTTTCAGTTTTAGATCAATTTGAAATGTATTTGAAATGGGATTCACTCTTGAAATCACGAAAAATGTAGTCTCCTACCTAACAGGACGATATGATTATTGTCTAGGTTGGAGATTCCTAGTTTTATGCAGTTAGTAGCAGACAGTTTGACGGACAACGAGGGGACGCGCTCATTTTATCGGTACTTTGTTTCATCGCCAAGTGGATGTGTTCAGCGAACTCTGGAATTTGTGAAACTTTGTTATGTTGTGCTTGTACTTCAAGATATCAGTTTATCTGGGCAGATCAGTAAAACTACGGTTCAAACCAGTGACTGTAAGACAAGAACAATGCTTTCCTAGTAAGTAAGTTTTGCTCCATTTTCCTGTTGATCAGATCGGCAAGACTGCTGCCACTGGAAATCAGTCATCTGAACTCTCGATCACATTCCATCAACTGCATTTCTCCAGGACTGTAATTTTTGTATTTAATCGTATTTTAATTCTTATGAAGAATTAAGGGCATCTTCTTGATGTGCATTTCTCTTGCGCATGTTGCAATATTTTTTTCATTTATCTCATTTGTGTGTGATTTCCGTATTAAAAAATATATTTATTCCTTATTGATTTTACTCATTATTATCCTTATACGTTTATCCATTTTATTAAATTTGTTTATTGTTTATTGAGTCAATAATTTACATATTATCTATTTTATTAATCTATTTGACTATGTTTTATCTTGTCTCATTATCTTCTTTGAATCTATCTATCTTTTTGGGCCCAGCAGAATCAGGATAAACATTAATAACTTCCACGTAATAAGTTAATAGCAGACCGTGGTTTAGTGAAACTGACGCGTTCATCTGATACCGTGCTTTGTTTAGTTGTTCCTCAGAAGATCAGACCCAGGTTGGTTCAATCATTTCAGCAGTAGTAGGGTTTGTAGCTCACTCTTTGCTCGCAGCAGAAATTTTCTTCAATTGTCCAGAATGTTCTAATTATTGTTTATAATTTATATTTATATTACCATTTATATTTCCCTTTGATTCATATCTTATCATGTATTTCGTGGCCTTTGTTTTGCATCATGGTTGGTCGAGACCAGTCAGGCGGCGAGGCTCGGCAAGCCACATCTCGCATAGATATTAGTTCGTTTGCAAGGTTGAGATTCAAGCCGTGAGATGAAGGTGAATTGGAGCATATGACTATAGTTACCATTGGTTCAGTGTTGAATTTAGTTGTGGGAGACTCTCTGATTGCATTACAGGCGGAAAAAATAGACAGTATTGTGATAATAGGAAGATCAGATGGAGATCATTGAGTCTTTTTATGTGGGTTTTAATTTTACAGTAAATTAGCCCTGTTCTTTTACTTTACTATATAGTGTGAATTTCCACTTTGATTTCTTGTTTTATTCTAATTTCCATTAGGTATTGTGTACAGATAGTAGAAGAGGCGTTGTACGTTGATATTGTCGGGAGTTTCTGTCAAGTGATGGTTGTACGCAGGCTTGGACTGGCACGTGAAACGATCGGCCCTCGGACCGGTGCTCCCTCTTGAAGAAGAACTTGTGCACCCTCGGCCCAGGTTTCAATTCTTCTTCGCAATTAGAAAAAAAGAGATTTTAACTTAAAATAATAATCGAATAATAAAACGAAGAAACAAGTAAATTAAATTTGAGGACTGATTTACGATTAGGATACGATATATGAGGTTTCCAGCTCCGGTGATTATGTGAGGGCCGATGGGACGGCGTTCCACTCCAAGCCTGGTTGTATGTTTCTCGGTGTGATTTGGCGGAATTGAGTGTCTAAGATAACGAACACCTTTTCGTCATGCTGATCAGATCGGCGATACCAATGCCACCGGAAAACAATCGTTTGAACTGTCGATCACATTCCGTCAACTGCATTTCTCCACGACTGTAATTTTTGTATTTAATCATGTTTTAATTCTTATTAAGGAATAAACCGATCATCTTACCTTGCATTTCTGTTGAGCTAGTTATATTTTTTATTTATCCTATTATATAGGATAAATAAAACCCACATTATCTCCAATTTTATTCCTTTTTAACTTACTGATCGCTATCTTTGTATGTTAATTCATTCTATCAAACTTGTTTATTTTATAATAACAATGGGTTAGACCAAATTATTTCCAAGTGACATCCTGGAGCAGCTGTTTCACGCTCGTTGGCGAACATCAGCCAGGAGAAGTCACAGTAAATAACAAGGTATCCGTATTGAGGCTAGTATGAACAATATATAGTTTTTGTTTCCTTTGAGTCACCACTGCGCTTCCGATGTATTTTTTATTGTATATTGAATCAAGCTTCTGAATGTTTTCTCTTTTATTCAATTATTTGTCCATGTTTTATCTTGTGCCATTATCTTCTTTACATCTTTCTTCTGATTCTTTTTGGGTCCAGGGGAATCAGGATAAACATTAATAACTTTCATGTGACAGTAAGAACTAACTTAAAGTAAAAGGATATAATGAGATTAGTAATTTTACATAAGCCAGAATTTTCTGGCCTTATTTTGCATTAAAACTTTCTGATTGAATAAAACATTTATATTATTCCAATTGTTGCTTAGTATTGAGAAATATTCGAAACGTTCCATTGCTATTTTTTTTTATCTAATCGAAAACAATTAATTCATTTTAAATGGATTCGTCTTAAATGGAATAAGTAGAGCCATTTTATTTTAAAATAAAAGTGTAACTTTAAGAAATTAAAAATACTTACAGTAGCTAGCATAGTTTTGTTAATGTTGAAAAGACCACTTGCTGTAAAATTAATTGGGATCCTTGTTGCTAATATAAAAAACTGACAAAGATTACATCAATTAGTAATAATATATATAATTCATTAGAACACTAATATATTTTAATATCTTACAATTAAAACATGATTTTTTTCTAAAATATCGAAAGTATAGGATACATTTAGTGCAGTAAACGCCTTAATGATGTAAAATTTCAAAGTTAAATAGATGGCAAAACATGTGATCAAATAATTTAGTTTTCGTTAGAAAATGAATGTTAATCTATAGTTTGGTCGGGATCCCATACCCCTTATTATGTAGTAATAAATGGAAATATTTTTTTCGATGGTCATATTAATGATCAAACTAATTTACACATGTTTAAAACATGGTTAATCCCACAGCTTGAAGACGCAGATATCATGGAACGCGTATGGCTACAGCAGGACGGGATACCTGCCCGACTGTGCGCCGGTTATTTCATTAAAATTTTCCGGGACACTGGATTGGTACTTCGCGGTACTCCAGCATCGCCAGCTCCACCACGAAGTCCTGACGCCTGACATCTCTGTGGGGAATCATGAAGGCCTACGTGTCTTAAGGTCGTTATGCTACACATGAAGAATTGCGCAATGCAGTTGAGGACGCATTTACAACCATCGCACCAGATATGCTCCGTAAAAGGTCAAGTTAGGACATGGCGGCGTGTGAACTTCTGTGTACAGCATGATGGTAAACACACAAACGGATTGGACACTTCATGTTTAATTATTTTCTTAAAATATGACTACCAATGAAGGGGTACGGGAACTTCCGGGTAACACTGTATAATAAAATAAAAGTACCCTTAAAAGTTAAGGAAAACAAAAAGAAATTCTTTTAATTTTCTTTTGAAAGGAAATGTCAGTTAACGTAATTAACCAACTAACTTTTACAAAATATCTTCTTTTCAAAATTTGGATAAGAATTATCGGAATAGATGAACTTTTATTTAGTTTATTTATTTATTATTCAAAACTGAATGTTCAGGTGAAACATCTGAAATTGCTGATTCTATATTGGACATTGTATCAAGTATTGTTAAAGATTGCTTGATAAATCGTTATATTCAACGTGTTGATATTCGATTTGTGGCTCATGATATTCATGTTGTTAAACTTGCTTGTTGATATAAGATAATCATATATTCGTAATTTATTACTTCAAACATAAATTATAATAGTTTAGATGCTTGGAAAATTAAATAACAATTGAAAGATACCTGTAATTCATTCAAGAAATGTTCTTCGTTTGTACCTCGAAAATTTATTAGTGTCAGTTGAAGATTGTAAACCTGTAACAAAATTTTAATAAAATCTAGTCAAGACATTGGAAAAACGTTAGAAACATAAATGACGGAACAATGACAAAAATAAATGAGAATAAGAAGATAGAATACCACAATTTCCAAAACATTCAAAATAAACATTCATGTTCACAAATTTTACATTAAACAACATTATTAAAAAGCATTGTTATTCCTTGAAATAGACAGGGCTGTTTTGCTTGGCGGAAACATCATTTTTTTAGTAAAATAATACAGTAATATAATTCTTATAAAAAATGTTAGTCTACAAAAGTATTTTAGTATTTCTAAAGCAATTGTTTACATAATTTAATATCTTTCTGCGCTAAGTTCTCTCTAAAATGTGATTATGAGTTCTATCTTAAAATGACTAGAGTTCTTCTTTCTTTCTTTTTAGAAAAAAAGCCCTGGAAATAAACTTAAACCTAATTAGGTTCCTAGGAAACTCTGTAGCTTCAGATTGAAAACAAGAATTAATATTCCTAACAGGAAAACACTAAATTTAGCTCAGATAATGAGATAATGTAAACATTTCCAACAAGCATGAAAATAAAACTTACTTTTCACACCATTCATATGCTATTCAGTTTTATGTAGTTTAGGTTTTCAGTTTCTTAGCAAAAGGGGTTGGTAATGTTACTTATGCTGGACTAAATTCAAATTATATACAACATATTATACTTTGAAAAATTTGAAACTTTATATAATAAAAGTCGAAGCATTGTTGTGGTAATACTGAAGTGGAATTTGACTTATGATTTACAGATTTAAAAATAATAATTCCAAATTTGTTAGACAAAAATATGCTGTGTGATTTAATAGAACAATTTACCGAAAACTTTTTACATTAATATTTAAGATATAATAAACTAATACATATGAACGTGTATTTATTTTCTCAATAGTTATTTTAAAAAAAAGGAAAAATGAAGCTAAAGTGTAATGATTTTCAACTTTGAGAACTTTATTGGAGTCATGTTTTAATTACAATAAAATTTCACTTCCTATTTCTGATTTTGTTCAAGTTTTTATAATAACAGAAGAATAAGTCTAAACAAATTCTTAAAAGTTCGAAATCGTAACCTTTAGTTTCAAGTGTATTCGATGGAAAAGAATTAATGATTTAATGATTCGCTTCATAATTTGTGTATTCGTTTCTAAAAAATGAAATAATAATTCTTTTTTGTGCAACTTCAGAACTAATATAATTATTACAGCTTTCGATATAAATAAAAATTAATTTTAAAGAAAGAAAATTATTATAATTTAACTTTTATTAAGTATTAGCATAAATAATATTTAATAATATGATTAAAATTGTAGACGACTCGACTAATGGCAAAGAGCATATTAGACAAAAAAAATAAGTATTTTTGTTATTTGCAAATAATGAAAGTTATTACTATGAAAATAATGTATAAAGTAAATTACATAATTCATACGGTTTTAAATAATTAAATTTCTTTCATTACAGATTTAAACGAATTTCTTTTTTAATGTTTACCATTTCTTAACAGTTTCATTTACATAAGCACTTTACATGATTACATCAGGAATTCGAATACGTTAAGGAAATGTTATCACAAAGATGATTAAAATGGGGTTTGTTAATCACCATTATTTAATGACTGCCTTCAACGGAAACTTCACTAACGATTCTTAGTAAAAGATTTCAAATTGAATGAAATTCGAATCCTTACCTCCTTCGGAATCCAATCAGCCGTGATACAGAAAGCAATCACTCGCAGAACAGAATTGAAGGTGTACAGACCAATAGCCAGATATGTGAAATTCGTTTTAAAACCTTCTAATATTAGGACTGTAATAAGATAATAAATGCCTATACAAAGGGCTACACAATTGGTGGTGAAAAAACAAAGAAACAACGATGAAAAAATGTCCTGAATATCTTTAAGAAGTTCCATCAAAAATGCAAATGTAATCCTGCATTGGCGTAATGCCTGTAAATCAATTGTTGAACTTTGTAGGTAAATATTTAAATAGCGAATTCTGTTTCGAATTGCAGAACAGAAATAAGAAAAGTTGACGTTCAGGAGAATATTGCCTGTTAAAGGTATCAAATACAAAAAATAGAGAACTACAATCTTAACTGTTATATCCTCTAGAGAAAACATATATAGTATATAGTCAGCCGTTGTGATGCAGCCTTGGAAAATAAACCAATACAATAAAATAAGGCTGGATTTTATTTTGGACGGTCCATGGCGTGAGAGATGGATGATATCTCCAGAAGGAATCAAGGTTTCCAAATTTTCCCATTTGTGAAAATGCTCTGGGAGAAGAAGGGACTTTTTAGCCATAAGAAAACCTGCTAAAAGATAATTCAAGCTCGTTATCAGAATGTTAGTAATAAGTATATGGAAATATATCGGGTTTCCTGCCCGTAAGTTTGATGATTCTGACCTGAAAACGGCAGAAAGTGAATATATAATTGATATAGCACTAAGTAGTAAAAGTACAAGAGAATACCATGTAACGAAAGTACACCACTGAAATTTCAGTTTTCTCTCTCTCACAACCAATGGGAGAAACCCAAAAAATTTGTTTGCGAGAGCGATCCATCGAAAGTTATGAAAGACAGGATTTTCATTCTGTTTGTTTCCTGGCAATTTCTCATCATCGACACGACTGATAGTTGTTGTTTGGGAGCTGAAGTTTTCCAATATTTGCATGTTGAATGGTTTTAACGAAAATAATTATAACTACTTCTCAGTCTTTCTACTTTTTCCGTAATTTTGATCTTCAATTCAATAGAATGACTTCCAAATATCGCCTTATTGTTTCCTAGGCTTCCTTAATTTTGTTAATTCATCTACAATTCCTTCATCAGAAATAGGCAACCGAGAAGCTTTTGTAAAGAATTGGAGACACACACGAATCAATCTACAGCCCTTTTAAACTAGAAGATGTTAACGCCAGTGTATCCCAGTACAGTGCAAATTGTAGCCCATTAGTAAATAACCCTAATGACGTTAAAGCATGATACAAAACAGGCACTTACTCTTAAATGACTTGTTTTCATTTGGTTATTGAGATAATTATGATTTATTACCAGATAATGGGCTTTGCCCAATTCCATTAGCGGAACTAAATGATTAACTGCCTAATGTTGGTTTGAAGTCGGTGTTTAGATAAAAAGCATCTGCAGGTTATTAATGACTTCAAATATAACAAAAAGTTCTATTCGTTTAAAGAATGATGATGTTTAAGGAGTATCATAAAAATCAATAACTTAAAATACTTCTTGCTAAAATTCGAAATAGAGTTCTTTACATATTTCTAAAATTATTAAGAGAAAATGTGTTTAGAATATAACTTAATTCTAAAATATCAAAATTGTATTTGTTTCTAATAATGGTTCGGAAATTATTTATATATAAATATTTTAGCTATAAATAATATTTAGTAATAATAAATTATTAAAGTAGAATATTGCTTGATGAATATTTTGATAAATAATCAAAAAATTTTTGATAAAAAATAAAAATCGAACTAAAATTCAAACGAAAAAAAAGATCAATCAACAATGGGTCGTCGTCACATGACTTTGCCGCTGATTAATCCTTTCTTTTTGGTTTGAATTTAGATCGTTTTCTATTACTGATGACAAGATTTGTTTTTTTCTTTTTTGGGGGGGTGGGGGGGGGAAGGCTCATCAAAACATGTCATTTTTATATGTTTTTATTAAAAATGCTTAGTGTGGTAATGGTCACCACCTTATTATTATTTTTGTATTGTTTAATTGTCTTTGAAATGTTTTTGGTTTCGGAAAAGCTAATTGAATAAATAAAGAAGAATGAACTTAAGACTACTTTTCTTTTAATTATTTTGCTTTTCTATATTAAAATTTCTTTCATAAAAGTCCTGAAAACGACACAAATTTAAAACTTGCAGAGACCTTGATATAAAGGCCCACATACTGTCTTCAAGAATCAATGTTAGATGTTATTTTACTTAGCAACACGAAAAGCACAACGAAATCAGAATTGGCGAAGAAAATTCTGTAATAAAAAATAATTTCCTTAAAAGCATCTGCAGTAAATGGATAGAATAGCTTGAAGTGAGAACATCAGTGCCAGGGCGAACCTTCAGAAGTCATATGGAAATTCTTATTTAGTTAATGAGTACGTACTAATAAAAACTGAACAGATGAATAGTTAAGAACCAGAGTGATTCATGTCGCAAAATCACAAATTTTATGAAACCGTGCTAATACTCATCATTAGAGCATATATCATTCAGTGAAAATAGTGGTTCGTGCGTACCCCTATTTCATCACAAAGACCTCCTAATCTTAATTCATCCTAATTTGATAAGCCAAACTACAATAAACTTTGCTTCCAATTACTTCAAAACTGTTGGAATATTACATTAACCACTCAGGTTCTCAACCACTTATATTGACTATCATTAAATCAATTTCTTATTGCTGTTAACGAAGGTTATATGAGTGGTTGAGAAACAGAGTGGTTCATGTAACATTCCAACTGTTTTGAGATAATTGAAAGCAAAGTTTATTGCAGTTTGTCTTCTCAAAATTAAGATGAATCTATATTACTAAAATCTTTTATTTCTCTGTCTGTCTGTCTGTGTGTCTGTCCGGCGCAGTTTTCTGTGAGAATAAAAAATAGAAAGAATTTTTTCAATGAAACATCCGCGACAGGAATCGAACATGCAACCTTCTGATCCGAAGTCAAACATCTTACCCATTAGGCCATGGGAACTCCAACTCCCTTCATATTGCTTTTTTGACTTATCTGTCAAAACTGAACTGACTTGGACTGAAAAGTAACAATCTATATTACTAAAATCTTTTATTTCTCTGTCTGTCTGTGTGTGTGTCTGTCTGTCTGTGTGTCTGTCCGGCGCAGTTTTCTGTGAGAATGAAAAATAGAAAGAATTTTTTCAATGAAACATCCGCGACAGGAATCGAACATGCAACCTTCTGATCCGAAGTCAGACATCTTACCCATTAGGCCATGGGAACTACAACTCTCTTCATATTACTTTTTTGACTTATCTGTCAAAACTGAACTGACTTTGACTGAAAAGTAACATTTGTAATTAAAAAGAAATTCAAAAAAGAAAGACGCAGTACGTCATTAGGTAGAATACTGAGAAATCAGTATTTGTAACCTAAAAACCACTGAAAAGTATCAATTGGAATTGTATAAACGATATGAACGAGAGTGTCGATAACATCAATCGAACATTGAAGGTTGTCATTGAAGGTTGGATCTCCAATAATATTGTTGCGAAACATCAATCCCAAGTTTGCATACTGCAATGGAACTCAACTTAAATGCTGTTCATTCGATAATGATCTCATAGAAACCGAAATTATAACAGAACTCACAAAGGAGATTTTGTTTTCATCCATAGGATGTCTATGGAACCATGCGGTAATCTACTTCCATTCACTTTCACAAGAAAACAATTTCCGATCAGACCTTCTTATGCGATATTTATCAATAAAGCTCAAGGACAAACTCTAAATAAAGTTGCTATATAATAGGAAAACGTTGTCTTAACTCACATACAACTTTAGATCTTTGAGTCACAATTCAACAAAATTTGGTTATCTTCACTTTAAAGAATACTCACAATCAATTTGTTGCGAAGAATTTCGTATACAAGCTATGATCTTCATTTATCATCTATATCAACTAACGTCCATCTGAAATCTCTTTTTCAAATATCTATATCGAACAATCTGATGGCCTAGCTAATAGATATAGATAATTTTCACTATTTGTAACTCAAAACCACTGAAAAGTATCAATTGGAATTGGATAAAAAAGAACAGAAAAAAAAATAATCACTATTTCTATTAGGTAGAATACTGAAAAATCGCTATTCGTTACTCAAAAACAATCACTATTTCTAACTCAAAAACCACTGTAAAGTATCAATGGAAATAAAATAAAGAGACTCAAGAAAGAAAGAAGCACTATTTCTATTGAGTAGAACACTGAAAGTTCACTATTTGTAGCTCAAAAGCGACTGAAAATTGTATCTATATTACGAAAATCTTTTATTTCTCTTTCGGTCTGGTGCAATTATTGTAATTTACAAAAATAGAAATAATTTCTACAAGTTATCTACTGGAATCCAACATGCAACCTTCTGCTCCGAAGTTAGACATCTTAGGCATTAGACCACAAGGATTACATTCTAATCTCTATAAAAAATAAAAATATATCACAGATATATGATTCACACGCTGATTCTAAAAGCAGTCGTGAATTGAGAGAATATATACATCAAAAATTAAAATAAAATAAAACTTTAAAAAAATTTTAGTTTTATTTTACTTAATGTAATTTGTGTGTGTGTGTTTTTTTAATAAATAACAAATTGTTTTCCGTTACATACGCGAGGCTTCCGGAGCGAAGCGACGAGTAGCCGACTAGTTAAGATTAAAATGGTCTTTGTGATGAAATAGTAGCGGTATCAGTTGTACCACTATGTTTCTGGATGATTAATGTTAATTTATAACATTAATGAATGTAATAATTAGTTATAACTATTTATTAAAAAAATATCTTATTTTGCAAGGGCGAAGAGTTCGTTGAAAGACTCGCCTCCTTTTGAATCGTAACTATTACTTTTCTCATAAAATGTAAATAAAACATGATCTAAATAATTGGGATTATCGTTGGTTGTTCTTTAAACTGATGATATATGTTAATGATATGATATTGTTAATGATATAGGATATAAGTTAATATATAATATTCAATTATCTAAGAGTAAATGCCGAGTCCCTGAACGATGTTGACTGTATGGAACTGTATGTTGACTGTATGTCAACTGTATGTTGACTGTATGTTGGAACCAGGAACGACACTCAATTCATACAGCAGTTAAACCGGATCTTAAGTTCCTTACCCTTCTATGCAGTACTGAATAGATCAATATAAAGCAGATACTTTCTTTTCAATTAAAGTGATTTTGAACTTCGAAAGTACAAAACTCTTCACAGTGATATTGAGGTTTTTAAAATTTCGTTTTCATTAATCTCTTCCCTTGTTTAAACAAGTTAGTTGAATTCCTATTCTATCAACTTGCCATAGAAGCTCTCATCTCATGAGTTCCAAAGCCGGGGGTTTCGCAAAAAAAGGGAATCCTGCTGAAATAGTTGGAAAGTTTTGACTAAATACATGCAATTTGTCGCAAATACTATTTTATTCTATTTCTTACATAGAATAAAATTATTTCTGGAAAATTTCCTTTACGAAATGAAGTAATAGTTTACGAGAGTTATGTATTTGAAAACGAAGTAATGTTTTACTGTCATTTAGTGCAACAGTGTAAACAGTTTCATCTAATAAAAATGTCATATTTTAGTATTCTCTATAAGAGAATTTTTTTTTAGCAATCCATTTGAGAAACCTATTGTGATAGCGTCCAAAATCGGTAGCAATTGCGTTTGTCCTGTCCGTCCGTGTCTGTCTCTCCACCTAACAACTCCCTAACGAAAGGTCGGATGGACAAACGGATTTTGCCATCATGTTCAGAGGCTGAAACAACATAGGATTATATGAATTTCAAGGGCCAACGCCCTCCCCCCATGTTCGAGATATTACGTTCCTAAAGACAGATATTTGGCATTGTTTTCATTGGATTTCCGCTATTCACTTAAATATTAGAAATGCAATCATTTCATTTCAGTTGCCTGCTATAGCTTGAGCGGTAAGTTAAAGGACTCATATGCTTAAGGTTGCCGGTTTGAATTTGTGTATCTACTAAGTTTTTTTTCCCTCTTAATCTTTTTTCTCAATGTCGCCATGTTTTTATGTTTTTGCTTTGTTTTTATTGTCATATTTTTTTTTCGTAACTGTTTTATATCTTTCTTACGTTAATGTACTTCTTTTTTTTATTACTATTTTAAAAAATTTTAATGTTTGGGTCGCCCTTAAATTTATGCTTTAGCACAAAATTATATTTATTTGTTTCTTTTGTTTCTGTATTTTTATATATTAGCCAGTATTTTACAAAGGCTTTGTAACCACACTGAACCTCATAATATTAATAATTACATATACTATTTTTAGACGATTAAGTAAATTATTGGTTTAAAAAATAGATATTTGATAGTTTGCGATTCTTTAAAAAATTACAAATCATAAAATCAAAGTTATTTTTTTCATGAAATGAAAACATAAATATCAATGACAGATTTCATTTAATTTAAAGTTTCTTTAGATCAAAAGAAATTAAAAAGTAAAATTTAAATTAAAAGTAAAGTACGTTTCAAAAAAGATTTTTATATCCAATTTCTTTGAACAAGTAAATAACGAATCGGAATAAACATAACAGAAATGACCTGAATGCCATTGTATACTGAAACCATTGTAATTCAAAGATTTAGAAATTCTGAATACAAAGAACAAAATTAAATCGTTAATTTGCAACTATTAAAAAAATAAATAAAATACAAAATCAAAAACAGATTAAATCCTTCATATAAAAGTAATTTAAAAAATTGAAAAGAAATAGGTTTATTTAGTTGAAAAAAAAGATTCAAGTAAATTAACGAAAATTTGACTTTATTTTTAACATTTTAACTTCTTTAAAATTTATAATCGAATAACGATAGAAGAGTTTATTATCTCTTCTATTATCCCCCCGCCTAATAATCTCTTTTACTGTTCTGTGTTTAAGAATTCAGACCTGGTCACTGCTATTCTGATAATCTTCTTGTTTCCAGTTTTGAAGATTTAAAGAAAGATTTGAGGAAGAAATATATAGACTTTCTGAGCCACGTTTCCGACCTCTATATTATTCGAAACCCATTCTATGGAAACGTCGTTCAATACGCATATATATGTTTTTAAACTTTTAACTATAAATATATAGTGCAAATATGGTTGACTTTGAATAATTTCTTATTGAACGCAGAAATACTTTATAAAGTTTTAACGAATTTTATATTTTCTTTACAGATAGCTGTAAAGGAATTTTGTGTGGCGCTGCAGCTATATGTATTCAGAATGCTTAGTAAATTCTGCTAGTCAAACGTTAGTCTTTGATGCAAAGTTATCTGCTGTTTTTTCAGCTTTTAAATGTGCAATTCAGGGAATATTATATAAAATTCTTTTCTACAATGATTCTGAAAGTGTTCTAATGTAACTGCTAAGTAGTTACTCTCTTAAAAGTCCGTTTCTTCCATGGAAGGAAGTGCATTAAAGTTTTTAACATAAAATTTTAAGAAATACAGTATTCTCTAATGAAATTCTTCGTAACCTTGATAATTTATATATTTATTAAATGTATGCATAGATAATAAACTTAAGTTACTTTCTAAAGAAAAATTATTTAGCTATACAGATATTCGAAATTTTGATATTATGTTTATGCGAATTTGCAGAAGATCAACATCGTCAAGATTGAACATACATAACGAACATAGCGTTGTCTCTACAAACATGCCTTATACTTTTTTATATGAAAAATCATATAATATTCCTTTTAAAATACAAGCCTTTCATTGTCCTAAAAATCTTTATTATTCATTAGCCAATAAAACCGGGTACCCATTACAATTTTTTTCTCGATCTTCACTAATTTTACATGATGCAAACTTTCCTTATTTAGATGTATTCTGAAATAACTATTTAAAACAGGATTTTATTCTTAAATTTCTCAAATATTCGGCACTCTGAGAACAATATTTATTAGGTAAATATTTAAACTTTTAAGATGCGTTAATATATTCATAATCAATTCAGCATTGTGAAACTAGGTTGTATTGTTATTAACAATAGTATAATGTGGAAAACTATAAATCCATGTTGTAATACAGTGTGTAGCAAGTATGTGAAAAATGTTGATTTTTTTTCTGATTGTTGTGAAGATCGGGAATGGCTAATAAACTTGGAATGAAGATGCAGTGTCTTTTACTGCGTAGCGTGTTGTGATATGGATTAGAGGAATTGAGTCGTTAATTAATAATATGTCAGTATATTTATCAAGGATAATGTCCAACAACAATAAATATCATCGTTAATAGCG
>JAFIDM010000006.1:11000052-11028505 GCA_023159025.1 Thereuonema tuberculata | reverse complement strand
GTTTTTTTCATTTAAGCTGAAACTCCCTGAATCCTGATCAATCCTAACATAAACAAGGAAAGCACTGCCTGTCAGCTGGAGAATTCAGGTTGGAAGATCGGAGGAGGTCAAGGAATTCTATCTTGTAATTCTCCTCCTTCTGGTTCAACTTCTGGTGAACTTCTGGTTCCATTTCGGCCTAATTTTTCTGTGATTCTTTCACTTTTTTTTATTGCTTTCTAAAGAGAGTGTACCTTCATCAGAAAACAGGTGATTCTGGAGGCTTTTCTTGAAGACGTGTCGACTCGATAAAAAGGAAAGTCTTCAAATCAAGAATCCCAATATTAACATCTTGGAAAGCATGGAAAACGTAAGTCACAAAATGTCTATGTAGACAGTTCTCAAGAGCTTGTATTAATGCGTTGAATAGATAAAGAAACTTATCTATAAATATTAACAGGAATTTATTCCGAGAAATGAAGTAATAAGATGTATTGCTGTACAAAAATCATAATAGACCCTGCAATACCCTACATCAAAGCTTATCTAATTTCGTATTTTATTTTTATGATCTTCCGTATTTCAGTGCATGAAGGGTCTTCTGTGTGGCCTGAAGTGGTCCATCTACCTGTGTTATTTGGATGATGTTATTGTCTTTTCGAAGACTTGAAGAACACCTACAGTGACTTTTGATCGTCCTAATGGCATTACGGAAAGCAAAATTGAAGCTGAATCAGAAGAACTACGACATTGAGCAAACAAGTCAAAACAGCAATTTTTTTTGTTAATGAGTGTATAAACAGGGTGATTCACGAAGATATGCAGAAACTTCGGGAGCTCCTTCTACATGTAAAAGTAAAGAAAAAAATTTATATAAACATAGGTCCGGAATGCTTCGATATCGTCCCGGCTAGCGAAAGATTTCGCCCGTAATGTAGTATCCTGGGAGAAATGAAGACTTGCTGGAAGTCTGTGAAGGTAAATCAAGGGGCGAAATCAGTGGTTTCTTATGGTTTTTACCTGAAAAATCGAATGAAACATGTCGCAGAACTGTATCTCTGTAATGAGGTTTTGTTATAATTATTTATGTTTATAATTGTGTATTTGCAATTTCTTAAATTATGTATGTTTTGTAATTTGCGAAGTAGAATATGCAAATTTAGCTGGTGGCTAACCCCGATATTAATGGACTGCTACAAGTCGAAAGGGGGAGTTCGATAGCTGACTCGAGAGAGGGGAGTTCGACAGAAGACACGAGACAACGGAGCCGTCGGAAAGGAAGCGTCAGTCGGGGGAACGAGGCGTTGATCGCCGAGATGAATGAAGCGCTGGTCGCCGACATCAAGGAAGCGTTTGGTCGCTGAAATGAAGAACCCGTCTGTCGTGAGAAGCCACCGTAGCTTCGTGTTTCGTCGAAGAAAGAAGATATCAGGGAATCAAGTAAGAAGAAAGAAAAGTTCGCAAGAGTCAACCGAACTTAAGAATAAGTGAGATAGATTTGACTGTAATAATACTTTGTGTAAAAACAGAACTTTAAGTATCAAGCCGATACTCTGTGTAAATTTAATGACAGTAAATAGCAACATAAACTATATATTAATTTAAAATAGAAACTATTAAAGAACATTTAATGTAAAGCCACCCGTTCAACCATTTTCTTTACAATCTCCCAGTGTTTTGAAGCTTATCCCACGTGGAACCTACAAAAAAGTTGGCAACACAATAACAGCTGAATAAATTGGATATTGGACTAAATAGTGATCCTATTCGAAAAAAGAGAAAAAAAAAATTTTTTTGAACTGTTAACATCGGACAATTTGATTATGATTTCCTTTGTTTACAAACTTAAATCACGTGTCTCTATTTACATCCGATTGCCTTTGATCAACTCAAGAAGGCGCTACCAGCAATACACTGATTGGTCAACAATAAAAAGATTCATGATTGATGCCGGACCTACGGGGTTCTCTACCCGTGATTTTTTTTTCTCTATTCTAAATGGTGGGAGATTACTTAAAAGGAGGGTTTGCAGTTAATTGTTAGCATTGATAATGAAATGCAATTTCGGCATTTCGAAACATGTATGCTCATTTTTTGTTTATAAATGTATGTTATTTTGAATTTGTGTGTATGCCATTTTATTCAGTAATTAAAATAACACACGTAAAATGTTTTAAAAACAATAACAGCTGTTCAACAATAATGTAAATTGCATTGTTTTGATTTTTTGTGAGAGCTGACAACTGAGGTGTAGTCCATGTGCGTATTGTCGTACTACATTATGGGCGAAATCTTTCGCTAGCCGTAACTCGATACCGAAGCATTTCCGGACCTATGTTTATATAACTTTTTTTTCTTTACTTTTACTTGTAGAATGAGCTCCCGAAGTTTCTGCATATCTTCCTGAATCACCCTGTATAAATGATATTAAATGTGTAGTGGGCATCTGAATATACAATATAAACTTCTAAGATATTGAGGAGGAGGAGCGGAATGGATGACTTTTATCAGGAACCCATTTCCCGAAAAGCGAATTCATCAAATTTTTACAGAACTGCAACAAAACCAAATATCAGAACAGATGGAGAAATTCAGAATTTTTTTTGGTTATTATTAATTTAGCAATACTACAACCTTATTATCCTAAATAAATATCTTAATAAACGAACACATTTATCTGGAGTGTTTACTTTTCTCTGAAAATTTTATATTCCTTCATTTTATTCTAATTTCTTTTACGTTCGTATTTTTTTCTTTGTAAAATTTAATTTTATTTTGCAGCATGTCTTTCACATTAGTGCAAAATAACAGCTTAAGTTTCCAGAAAGTATTTGACAACATTTCGTTAAAAATTAAAATTCTTGCTGAAGATTCAATGAAGAATCCCAAGAATGAATTATTCTTCAGACCTAAGAATTCAGCCCTAAGAATTCTAAATGTGACATAAAATATTCATTTTTATTAACATTCATCAATCAATAACATACATAATAATGTTCATAGACAGCCTTACAATATGTTCATTATAAAGTTATTAAAAAGCCTCTTTATTGATTCAGCTAAAAGTAATATGTAATTAATTAATTTTGAAACCAAGAAATTCACAAGAATTCCATATATTATTCTACCTAACAAATGTAAATTTTAGAAGAAAGACAAAATTTTAGTGGAGCTATAGTAGATTCAGATCAAATTAACAGTTTTTACGGTTAAACGAAAATGATAATCCATAATCCAGTGCCATTCCGTTCAGATAAATGTCAACAGTAACAAACAGATACAGCGGATATTAACATTAATTACTTTTAATATCCATAATTGTAATCATGTGGAAATCTAAAATGATTAGATGAATAAATGAATTTAAGTTTGAAAACTTTTTTATAATACACTGGAAGACAAAACTTAGAGAACAGTCAGGTTTTGACCTGCAGCTTCTCACAGGAGCGGCCTGGATATGAGTAAAGGAACCTCATGAAGTACCTAAATGATGAAAGAAACAACATAGGATACGAAACGAGACAGGGGACTTATACGAAATAGCTACGGAGCACTGACTGCCATGATACAAATTGCCTCGCTGCCAAAGATGGAATAAAGGGAAGAGTTGAACCTCACTAGTAGATATGACCACCCATAACGGGAATGCATGTTTTGCGTCCGCTAACTATGATTAGAATGAGGTGGTTTCTTGGATTAACATCGTACATTCCTTTGCCAAAGCTGTCTTCAGCTGCTGAATAGTTTCTGGTAGATGTGAACGTGCCGCAAGACGTCTCTCCAGTATGTTCCCTGTGTATTCGATGGGATTAAGATCGGTTGAACAATGTCCATTCGAATAATGTCCTCACTTTCCAACAGCAAATCAATAGCAACGTTATCGTCCATAAACAGGGGAACTCGAGCCATCGCACATGGAGAGCTAAGAACAAATGGGGAATTCAAACAGATGTACATTGGGAAGTAGTACATTATACAGTAGGGCGAACTAGTTAGAGTATCTCCTCCCTTATCTCTGTATGTCCATTCAGCATAATGCCTTCCGATTTGAGAACACCTCCACTAGTATATCGATCCCTTATCGTGATATTTGCGAGTGTGCCAACCTCTCTCCAGATTATTATCCAGAATCGCTGAAACTATTCTCATCAGTAAAGAGGACTTTACCCCATTGCAATAGAGACCACTCATTGTGTTCGTTGTATCGCTGTAAACGTTGTCTCCGGTCGCCTGGGCTTAATGGGACAAACATACTGGGAATAGGAAAAACCGTGGTGTAGTCGATTGGTCATAGTAAGCCGCAATATCCTGCGACTTGTCCTCCTGTGCAGCTGGTTTGCAATGGTTACCGTTTTCTGTTGTGAGTATCTCTTCGCTTGTAGGATCTCTGTGTAGCGATCATCACTGGGCGACATTGTGTGTACGACGACCATCACCTGACCTTCCAACAGATGTATTTGTTGTTCTAAAGGCCGCCCCGCACGCGATAGTACGATATGAACTCTTCTGCCACACTCCTCAAACTTAGCTCTTTCTTTACCTTTCCAATTATGCGACTCCAGGTGAAGTCATAAAGATTTTGGCTACTGGCCAATGCGGCCATGTCGTTGTCTGTAGTACCGTATGAAACCCATCGAATGTTACCGTTCGTTAAGCTGCACCTACCTGTTAAAGTGATGCGCTACCAGGTGAGCACTGTCGTAACGGTTCGAAATTTTACATGTGCATCAACGTTTATTAAACGTCCACAATTATGAACTCACCACAGATGTAACCTTCAGAAATGGTATTGATTCCTATTTTTGTAGTGTTTAATATCTACCAAAAAGCAAACACATAGAGATACTTGATTGATCTTTTATTTGTGCTAATATCCCTGTAAAAAAAATATGAAACTTTTTCTGAAATATCAAGATTTCAATTTTTATTCTTATGAATTCTGGTTTTACAAATTATCCAAAACACAGAAAACGATTCAATGCATTTCCGAAACGATAGATCTGCGGAACAAAACAACTTATGAGCTTGAATCATTTCAATGCCTATACATACTTTTTAAATAAATTAGAACATCTTACATATAAATATCTTTGTTAATAACTCATATACAATATTTCGTTTCATTTTAATAAGAAACTTCTTGAGGTTGAGAAGAAGAAAAACTTTCTGTTTCCTGAAAATTTCATAATTCGTTATGAATACACTCATTTTTTACATTACAATAATAAAAGTATTAATAGACAACATATTAAATTAACATCATGGTTAGTGAAAACAAAAACTTTGTTTAAAATTTTGTTCAACTTTTTGTACTTAATTGCATTGAATCAATAACATTACTTCAACAAAATTTTGCTAAATATGTAAAGTCCTATATTTGTGAAGTTACTGCTTTCAAAAGATTCATTCCTATTCTGCAGTTCAAAGCAACAAACGACTTTCTTCAGTTTCATTTTAATGAGATTAACTTAGTTCCAACAATCAGTGAATTCATTTTAAAAAGATTTTAATTGCTATCACATGTTACATAAACTAATATATTGAAGCTTTTAAATAAATTGTTCTCTCAAGATTAATCAGAACTACTATAGCGCCTTTGTTCTCTAAGTAAATAGATTCTAAAGCAATAAAACATTCTGGAAGAAAAGAATTGAATCCCATTAGAGTAAATTGATAATAAATTGTGTCCAGGAATCGATATTTGCTTAATAAAACTGAACAGGTTTCTTTTATTCATTTAATCATAGTGGGATGTGGATTGTGAAGTCGTGTTTGTCATTCATGTTTGACAAGTTTTTGCTTCCGACTACTCAAAAGGAAAACAACTTTTAGTGAAAACGCACCACTATTTCTAATCAGGAACTCAGCTCTTTCTTTTTCTTTTCTCATTTATTTGTTGAATCATTCTTTATATTTGAGTATGATGTCTCTGTAACAAAATTTGTTGCATTTTGAAACACTGGCATACAATTATGCAGCAAATGAGAGTTACCTCACAGGCAAACCAAAAATACAACACGTTATTTTTAAAAGACGAAAGGGATTCTCAAACCTACAAAAATCTGTTTTGGAAAATATTGCCTCTAAAAATATGCGGTTTCTTCCCGGTAAGTGGTGTACTCAGGAGGAAGATCCCATTGCAGTTTCAATGGGTAAGTTGGAGCTTCTTCTATTCAGCTATAGTTTTTCCATTATTAATTACAACTTTCTTCTTAACAAGCAAAGACACCTTGAAATCATATCAAGTTACGTGGAAGTCCCATCGATTCGACAAGTTTTCTCTACAAATAAACGAGACCTTAATGTGGATCTATGTTTCAGTTAGATTCTTACAAGGCATCGTTCTTCTGTTGATTTCAGTACAATTTGTGACATATTTACGTAAATGGCATCAATTCGAAGTTGACTCCAGAATCCTCATTCCCACTACTAGCAGTGAATCTCGTTTTGTTCAGTTTGTTCTGTGGTTAGATTTGATGGAAATGTTTACCTGCAAACTAATAAGAATGGACAGTTTTAGACCTTCTTTGATTGTCTGGAAAATTATTAGTTCCTTGTTGGATTTCTCATACAGTCTTACGACTACTATTTTTGGAAGCTTTTGTGAAAAACTACAGTTCTGTCTTGGGCAAGTAAAAAACAGGTTAAAGACCGCACCGAAGGAGGAACTAACAAAAGAACTTTTGAAATTCAGAAAAACCTATGCCGAAATTATAAGTCTTGTGAAGGACTGCAATGATATTTTTCAGTTACATTTGCTTCTGTCAATGGCGTCATCAATGTTTTTAATATGTACTGATACTTATTTCCTTTTAGCTTTATTTTTCACTGAAGTACCAAATATATCACAGATAGTAGCTGTAGCATCCTTTATTTGCTGTAATATCTTCGAATTAGTATTTATAAGCTATTCTGGATCTCGTGTAACAAATGAGGTAAGAAACCATTTATTTAAATTTAAGCAAGTTGTTTAGTTGGAGTAAAGTTATTAAATTTTCTAAGCGTTTAAAATTTTCTAAGCGTGTATGTGAATTATCAACTACAATGGCTGCGAACCTTGTTTTTAGTTTTTTGTGATTTTGAACCATAAACACCGAAGTTCACTGCTAAATTTTGTAGCTTTCGTATGTTGTGTAATTCAGTGTCATACCTTGACAACAATGATTTGATGTTTACCTGAAAACAGGAATTAATTACAATAATTAGGAATATCAGTTCAGATTCCCTTGGGAGGTGTTCGTGCTAAAACAAACTAAACTTTCTGAATTTTGTTTTGTATTTGCAGTTTAAAATGAGAGGTAGCTCAACAAATTTAGGATATCAGTAATATACAATCTTAATTTCAGCTCTTTATTTCCTTTGTATTTTGATGAATAGTGATTTAAGTTATTTAAAAAATACCAATCTATTATTCGGACTTTGCTTGTTGTTATAAATTGTTCAAGTTATATAATTTACTCAACAAGTTTAACGTGCAGAAATAATATTAACATGACAATAAAAAAAATACACGCAAATAAATAAGGAATCACTGATCTGTTTTTAGTGTTTTTGATAACGGGAATCCAGAACAGCTGTTTCAGAACCGTCTATGTGCTTTTATGTTTGTTATTATGATGTTAATATTATTTCCACACGTTAAACTTGCTGTTAAATGCATTGTTGTTTTTTTTATAATATAATCCGTCATAAGCTAAACGGTAGCTATCGGGGATTAAATTTCTACCCTTTTTTATTCCTAATTTATATATTTGTGTTGTTTTTAATATGAAGGACCATTATCTTGTTAACTTTTGTTTACTTTATATGTTTCTTGGGATCATTGAGTTGTAAAATACAGGGCGAATCCAACTGATGATGGTTTGGAAACCTGAAACAGTTTTAAAAACAGATAGTGATTCCTTAGAATCTTTATAATAATAGATTTAAATGAAAGATAAATATATTTTTTTAAGAATTAATATTAACGTGCGCATTAAATTGACATGAAGTGATGAAACACCCACGCACAGTTTTAAAAGATTAAAAAGTTAAAATATACATATAAAAGAAACTACCAGTTTAAGTTCCGCAGAAATATTTTCAGGTTAGTGTGAAATTACAGATATAATGCAAATGGAATAAAATGCGTGAAAAGGTGCATGATGCATCAGAAGACAGTTGGGTTGAGAGCGAGGCGCAGATCATGAATATTTTCATAATAGGGGAGTAAAGTTGTGGCGAAAAGGAAAAGGAAAAAAAAATAAAATATAAATTTTTCTTTTCTTTCCTATTATTTAATTTATTTGCTACTATTTATGAATTCGATATTGGGATATACTTTGAATAGAAATGTTGTCATTAGTCTGTAAGAATAAAAATGGACTCTTTACATTTTTTAAGAAAGTGATTGTTTTCTCGGCGTATGATAGTGGGATTGGTGATGTCAACACAATGACTGCGATCCCGCGAATGCATAGCTGTTGTATAATTGAAGTCCCTATTAATTATAGCATATTTATGCTGATACAGACGCTTTGATAGTTTCTGTCGGATCTAACCAATGTATTTGCAGTGGTTACCCTACCCCTTGGGTCGAAACAGGGTCTATGGGAGCGGTTTGCTGGTGTTGTACTTTGTTCAATATTTTGAGGATGGTATTGTTCGAAGACGAGGTTACAGAAAATTGTAGAGAGTGTAAGGGCTTTAGGCCAGTCAATATCGACACAAAAAAAGGCAAACATTGCAAATGCGCATGTATCTACAATTTTTTTTATATGTTGTTAGGACCCCTGAGAGTAGTGTATACCCAAGTTTCCAACCCTGAAAACCCTGTGCTACTCCTGTGAATTCGGGCACTTGTGTCAGTTTTGTTGAAAACAACACCGGAAGGAAGCGTTTATCGGGTATCTTTACTCTATACTTTTGTAAAGCAAACTAAATTTTCTATAATTTGAGTCCAACTTGAGCTCTCTAGGTCTTTTGGTTGCGGAGATATAGCCAGTCAAAGATCGGCAACTTTTTCCAAAAATGGAAAGTTATCGGTAGGGTCATGTTCCAAGACACGTATCGGCTAAACTAATGGTTCTAGAGAAAGATCATGAGAGATCATGAGGAAATAGTAAAATTAAAATTAATAAATTAATTAAAGAAAACGGAAAGCAAGATGACAGGAAGCAAAGATAAACATGATTCAAGAAATAGCAATAGATATAATACAAGTTTTCGAAAAGCAAATTTTTATAAGACTAATTTTTCAAAACGCAAAGTCGAAAGTAAAAAAAATAAAAATATGAACTGAGAATAAAAAAAAACCGTAACAATATAAATATTATTAATTTTAAAAGAACTGGGTAAATATGAATTATAATTAAGGGTAATGTCCAGATTGGTGGGCTTATGAAAAACGCCGTATCAAATTGGGAATCTTGACATCGGATAAGTATGTCAAGAAAATCAATGGACTTATGGATATTGTGCTCTTTCAAATTTTAAAATTTATATCCGGATGGATACTTGTAATAGTATCCTTAATAAAATCTTGTGCAGATGAGTCACTATAAAAAAGAAGGTCATCCACATACCTATAAAAAAATGGAATATAAAGATTGTTTTGTTCATAAATAATAAAGGACAAATCTTCGATGTATGTCATGCAAACCTCAGCTAAAGAGGTCGATGCAGAAACGCCCATAAAGAGGCCGGTGGATTGATTGTAAATATTATCTTCGAATATAAAACATTGCATCTTGGACAATGCATGCACTAAGGGAAGGATATCGTTGAGTGTTTGACCACCAACGAAGTTGCAAGGGATTTTACTCTGCATATGAGTTAAAGCTTTGGTAACTAGATCAAATAAAATAGAAGTAAAAAGTGAATCGACATCTTTCTTAGAAAATGTAAAGAGTCCATTTTTATTCTTACAGATTAAAGTTGTTATAATGACAACATTTCTATCCAAAATATATCCCAATATCGAATTCATAAATTATAGCAAATAAATTTAATAACTTAGTTTCTTGTATATGTTAACTTTTTAACCTTTTAAAATTGTCCGTCGGCGTTTCATTATTTCCTGAATTTTTTTGTAGATTTTTGATTAAAATGAACCTTTTTAAATATTTTCAGATCCAAAATCTTCAGTATGTATTAATGCACTTGGCCTCAAGATTCACATCTAAAAATTTTAATCAGCAAATTCAGGTAGATTTACTAAATTTCATCTTAATAAGAAATGAAAAAAACTTAAATCTTAATAATTAATAATCAATACTTGCCTGAAAACCTCAAACTTATCATTCTAGATGTTTCTTAGCATAATATATGCATCTCAGCATTCAGCTGTCTTTAGAGCTTGTGGATTGTTTCATATAAATTTAGGCACCTTTACTACGGTAAGACCACTCTAATATATATTGGTTTCATAATTACACTTAGGAATTGCTTTTTTTTCATTCAATATTATTAAAGATTAAAAAAGAATTAAAGCCACCGTGGACGTTATGAAAAAAAAAAAGTGTTCCATATTACAAATTCATATTTATAGATCAAACTTTGTCATTTAGAACCTGATGATTTTGCTGACTATGCTCCTATTTTAAGATTGTTAAATTTTTATTCTCAATAAATATATTTAAATCTTTATCTAGGATCATTCTGAAAAGTTGGAGAGTTAAAATGAAGTAAAAAAGTAAAACAAAAACCCAATTTAGTCCCTGGTAATTGCTTTACTATTCATACTCACAAGGAGAGGTCATACCCTGTATCTCTCCAAAATCAATGCCATTTTGTGGGATGAAAGTAGATATGGAGTACTTCAAAAATTTATAGGAGTTGTGGGGCCAACCCTCAGAAGTTGTCGAGATATTTGATTGTTTTCATCAATTTTTGAGTATTAGCTTATTAGATTAGATTAGATTAGATTAATTGAAAGTGGTTGGCATGACTGCCGAGCATATCGACCTGAAAGATCTTTTGTACTATTCCACGGAAAGGAGAACAGACGGAGAGAAAGACTGAGAAAGGATGGTGTGAGAAATGCAGGGGAAACGGGAGAACCCTGGGAAAACCTGCCCAGCGCGGATCGTCATCAACCCGGGACTCAGAGGTGAGAGGCCAGTGTCTTAGTGACATCGCCAATCGCGCGGCCTATTAGCTTATTAACTTTCTGTTGTTCAACTCTAGTGTGTTGCTGTGGTCTAGTGGTTAAGACTTCTGTGTGACAATCGCAGGATCCGAAGTTTGAGTTTGGTGAGACGAAACCTTTTTTTTCTTTTATTTGTTTCTTTTTTTTTCCTCTTTGTTTTATTTTCTTTCTTTTCTTTTCTTTCTGTAAGATAATGTAGGTTTGGTTCTTTTTTTTTTCCATATTATGTTATGAACATTAGGCAGAAAAAGAATGTAAGATTAAAAATAAATAATATTCTCCTTAACTTTTTTTTTATTAAAAAATATTTGAATTTATTAAAAATAAAACAAGACAGTTACTTTATAATTAAGCAACTCAACTGAACTTTTCTTTATTTCTTTTTCTTTTTCCTATACTAATACGCTTTTGACATTTTTAATTTATAATGGGGGGGGGGGGGGAGGGGAGGTTTAACTTGAGTCATGTATTAATGCTTTTTTTCTGAGATGTTCTCTGTCAATGCATCAATCCTTTTACATAACAGTAACTATTCTAATTGGTCAACTATTGAACTGTGCAATGAAAATCTTTAATCTAAAAGTTTGTTAATTAAGTATTATGTAAAAAATGAAGCACGAACATAATAAAATTAATTTTTCGAAATTAAATTAGAACAAAAATAATTTCATATCAGAAAAGTAAAACAGGTATTACCATAACAATTAGCATGATAAATACATCAATCGGTGGAATCTATACAGCTTGGTTATTAAAAAAAAAAAGAAATATTTATATATATTACTTATATTATTATATATTTATATATATTTATATATAGATTATATATTATACATATTTATATATATATATTTATATATATTATATTATATTTTTACGGTATAATTTTTTTTTTTTTACAAATGCCCGGGCTAGTAGATTGATCATCTTTTTTTTAGGCCAACAACAAGGGGCGAGTTATGATGCCTTTAACCGACGAAGCGTTGCCCAGGGTACGCCTTAGGAGGCAGCATCAAGTGGCGCCGGCAGGAACGGACAAAAGGAGAAACAGAAGAGGAAAGAAACATCCATGCCACGACCGGGATTCGAACCCGGGTACCGGCACACTGGCCGCAACGGCAAACCGCCATCTAGACCGCTCGGCCACGGCGGCAAGGCTCGGTATATACTAATAAATTATAATTGAATACTTTTAATATCACCATCCAGGATTTTAATGATTCAAGTGTTAGTATTAATATGAATGTAATGAGAAAATCATATTAGTGTAGAAAAAAGAAAGATTATGTAGAAAAGTTTAGTTAAGTCGCATAATTATACAATATGTCTTATTTTAAGTTAAAATACTTTATAATAAAAAAAATGTTAAGGAGAATATTATTTATTTATTTGTAATCGTATATTTTTTCTGCCTAATGTTCATAACGTAATATAAAAAAAAAAGACAATACCTACATAATCTCACAGAAACAAGACAAAACAAGAAAACAAAGAAAGAAAGAAAAAGATAGAACGTTTCTACTCACTGTTAGGAGAAAATCTTATCCACCGCACCATAGCAGCACGTACTAGAGTCCAACAACAATAATAAGCTTTGAGTTAAAAAGTTAATACTGAAAAATCGATGAAAACAATCTCGAATATCTCGAAAACTTTTGAGAGTTGGCTTCACAACCATTTTATATTTTTGAAGAACTCCATGTGTTTTTTCGTCCCACAAAAAAGGCATACAGGGTATGACCTCTCTTTGTCAGTAGAATTGCGTAGTAATAAAATATAATGAAAATGGAATTTATTTCATCTCTTGATTAAAAACAGTTTTACTATATTTGTTTTCAGATCATTGGAGTCATTGTTACATATTTACTGGTTCTTCTTCAATTCCAACTTGGCATTCCAAAAGAAAATTCAATGTTCAATGCTACTACATAGTAAGCAGCACAGAATTTGTTGAAAATAAAGCTTTAATATTCCGTGGAATAAAAAAAAATTGAATACATAAGTTAAATGGGAAAATAAAAATAGTTAATACAAGTAAGTTTCTTCAACACATATTTATATTAAACTTATTGCACTCTCTGGCGGATTAAGGGAGGGGGGATCTAATTTAGGTCCCAAAATTACCTTATTAAAAACATTTAAAATTTCAGACGAATTCGCGTGGGTACGCATCAGTACGCATGTAATGCACTTATTGCAAACGACCTTCACAGTAGTCGCTCGTATACAATCAGTGCTTTTGGTACAAGTGTCAAATTCGCCGCTTAAAAACGCTTTGTTTTTTAGTTCTCCAATTTTATTAACATTTTGTGTGATGTACCAATTATGTATATCTGACCAGAATATGATCCTTTTTACTGTTGAACAGAAATCAATTTGATACAGGATTTCAGACAAAACTTTCAGTCAGGGGCCTCGTGCAAGCTTGATGCGCCTCTGTGAAGCATAATCAGATACTGTACACGGCTTCCTCAACAAAGGCCCACAATTCTCTAATATGTGGGAGACACTGGCACTGATAACAGGTTGAACCGCTTGTCCTTGAGTTCCACTGGATTCAAATCCGGAGAATGACTGGGTCAACTTATGACTTCAAATTCAGATGAATTCTCATCCAAATACACTTTTATATCTCAATACAATAAGGGCCCAAGACGGCATTTCTTGCGAAATAGACTTTATAACACAATCTAATAGTTCAGAGAAATCTACATTCCGCATTTGAAGAAGAGTCCATATTCGTTCTTTGTAACCCCAAACATCAAAATTCAAATCTGGACTGCATCGAATAATGGACCAAGTCCCGGACAGGGCCTTTCTTTTAGTAACAGGACTTGCAATGCTATAGTTCACAACGCCACAAAACAATCATGGTGCGTATAGATGCAAATGACGATGAAGTCTATGTAAAAAGAGGAGAAATGAGGCAAATTGAGCTCAAAATATACGAAAAAAAAAGTGTTCACAAGATGTATGTTAAGTTTTTAGAAAAGCATTATCTCGAACAATTCGTGAGAGTTAAACAAGCAAACGATCCTGAAAATTTGGATCGTCCAATTAAGCATAAATTTTTTCTTGAATATTTTACCACACATTTTAATTACGGATTTTGGCGTCCAAGAACCAATGTATATGGCCAGTGTGAGGAACTTACAGCCAAAATAGTTTGGGAAAAAAACAATGTTGTCAGTAACAAGTTAATATTGAGTTAAAGCTATGCACGAGTAAGGACAAGATTATTTAAAATTTTAAAAATTTTTATTATTCCTTTTATAGTCTCATTATTACTACTATATAATAGTAAAAATTTATTTGCCTATTCTATTGTTCCCCAAAATATTGATATCAATCTCATTACCTCCTAACACTTCTCTTAATTTTGTACCTTCTTATTACTTTTTGCACAAATCCAGCTCTTTTAATATTTTTGCACAGTTACGCAGTCAAAAATTTGTCATAATAATTTAAGAGATCTTAAAATTGAGTACAAAGGTTTGCTTTGTCCGAAAAATAAACAAAACTGTAGAAACAGTTTTTCCCTTTACTGAAAAATTTCGAAAACTGGACTTGGGTCGTTGCTGTATTGAGGTATTTAATATCAAAAAAGAATCTGAACAGTTGCTGAAGAACCTGTTCTCTTCTGAGAGACTGCAACGAGTGCAATTGATCCACAATGATTGTTACTACGATCCGGTAGTCAATGACACTTACAGATGTATCAGGAGTAAACGATCTACAACATAATTGAATTACTTCTGCCCTGTACTCTCGCTCCTTGATATATGGAATAAGTTGTCTCAAGTATGGTTTTCTCCAACACGTAATCGTCTAGCTTCCCTTGTACAGTGTAAGCGTCTTTGCATCGTTATCTGGCATTGTTCATGAACTTTGGCGAGGTGCAGAGCCTGTGATTTCGGGTTTGCAGTGTGACTCCCAGTGGACCATAGATCCTGTACTGTCCAAACACGCCTGATAGGTGTATCCAAGATTATATGGTCAGATTTTACGAAGCGTGGAAGTCGGTGCTGCCATGATCGTCCTGAGTTTTTCGTTGTCGAAAGCTGGATGTCTTCCGGGCTGCAGTACACCCCTGAAATTTTTGCACTTGAAAATTTCGCTTTGATTTTAGAGCTACCATTGTCACTAATATTATAGGACAACTGGTTCCGTAGTTATCTGTCTTTCTGTGTACTTCATTTGCAGTAGCTACCAAGAACTGTAGAGGTGAGATGGCATGTACTGCATTAGAAGCAACTTCTCATATTCTTAACTTGCTTATGTAGAGCGAAATTAAGAGAAGGAAAACGAAGCTATGTAGCATTAGTAAAAGATTTCTCCTAAAAAATGAGAAGTTCCTTAAATTACTAAAGCTTTATATTTTTTTCTTCTTCTTTGCTTTCTTTAATTTTCTGTATTTTCTTAGTTTTCAAAGTACAAAACAAACATAGTTTTTTTTTTTCTAAACTCATGCTAAAAAGTTAAGGAATTGGCAGTTTCGGACCCTTGTAGGCATCCAAAACTCACCAAACTTGGCAGAAAGGTACAGTAGATCCTACATGTATTAACTCAAAACACAAACATAAAGGTGTCAGCACCGCTTCAGGGAAAAGAAACACCGAAGACGTCAGGTTGGCAGTCGCACCTGCCATTACCGATGAGTACCATATAAAGTACTAGGTGACTCTTGGTTCCTTTAACACTTGCTTACAGTTTATCATGGCCCAGAGTATCCATCTGGATAACATAACGACAGTTGCAGTCACTGGGCGTCTGGAAACCTAGTTGGAGGTCAATTACAGTTAGAGGTGTTACAAGCCCTTAACATTTTGATCAGCGTCATATCCAGATTGTGGAGAATATACCAACAAGAGGGGAGCATTCGTCAACGCTTTGCACATGGACATCCAAAGATCACCTGGCAGCAGCCATATGATAGCTGTTTCGAAAGCATACAGGGCATAGGCGATTAAATAAGACCAGAATGTATGCTCGGAGACCCGCATGATATATCCCGTTGAGATCTGCCAATTAGACACCGTCTGGGATGAAATAGAGAATACTCAGCAAGGGCACAAGAGCATGTGATGTTTTTGGATGAGTCCAGTTTTAGTCTCGAAAGTGATTCCTGACATGTGCACATCTGGAGAGAACCGGGAGCAGATACAGGCCATCTAACATCCTCGAACATCCATGATACAATATCCAATGACCGATATACAGATCTCATAATGTTGGGAGCACAAACTTAAACTCCACATCTTCGAACGGTGTGCCATAACGGACCAGATATAGCTCAACAGTATCTTCAGCATTATGTGCGACTCTACAGGAGAGC
Organism: Thereuonema tuberculata; assembly: GCA_023159025.1. Lineage (NCBI taxonomy): Eukaryota > Metazoa > Arthropoda > Chilopoda > Scutigeromorpha > Scutigeridae > Thereuonema > Thereuonema tuberculata. The sequence continues at coordinate 11,012,063 of JAFIDM010000006.1, read as the reverse complement.
AAGTGGGCCTGACATCCTCTCCATGGCCGACAACGCCCATCCTTATAGGGCTGGACTGGTGGACGAGTATCTTTCCTACAAAGACATCCGATGAATGCATTGGCCAGCCTGTTTTCCCGTCCTGAATCCGATTAAACATGCCTGAGAAGGTCTCTGAAGGAATATTGCGCAATGTCAGCCATCTCCGAGGTCTCTCCACGAGCTTTGCACCGCATTGCTTCAGAAGTGGGACTCACTGCCTCAAGTGTTGCTGGATACATCTGATTCACTGCATGTCGGAATATTGGGCCGCAAGTGTTGAAGTGATGGGTGACCACACAGCGTAATGAATAGTGTCTACACCCCCACGGGCAGGGGATGGGGCTGGAACGTTCACTCCAAAAGAACATCTATGACTGTTTTTGATTGTTTCCCTGCAGTGGTTCTGCCACCTTAACGTTTTCTGTTTATTTTGTATTACTAGGACCTATTGCACATTTCTGCCAAATTAGATGATATATGGATGCCTGGAAGGGTCCGAAACTGGCAATCCCTTAACTTTTGAGCATAAGTATAAATACTATAGTGTCTCGATTTTATATTTAATTATGTTTAACGTTAAAGTGATTAAAAAACAGAAATTTTAATGAAAAATAAGTTATTTTTTGTAACATTTGTAAATTATTAATCTTTTTGGATATTAAAAATTATAACTTAGGATTAGTAGATTTAGTAAAATAGTATTATGTGAGAAAGTTTCATTGTATAAATTGTTGATAATATAGTTTAACTTTTATATTATTGTACTACAGATTTTTTACAACAGCTTTTCAACTATTTAATTAATTCTTTTATTTTATTTCAGAGGTTTTGACAAAATTTACTTATCTAATCATTCTTATAGAACTTCAGTTAAACGAAAATTTCTTAACTATTTTTGTTAGTAAGTTAAACATAATAAATATTATGTTTATGTAATAGTTATAATTCCGTCAATTATGGTTGTGATTTCAATTAATATATTAAAATTTGCTTTTAGAGAGTTGTAGTTACCTTTCTAATTTAATTACATCATTACTTAACTTCACAATGCGATTTTCTTTCTATTCCCGAACCTTCAAATTAAAAATGTATGAATTGAGATTTTTATTGACTTATCAATGATTTGGAATTTTGCTATTTCTATAAGGACAAAATTTATAATAAAAATGTTGATCATTGATTACTTGTAAACCTGAATAAATAAATTCTACTATTCTCTCAGAGGATCAGATAGAATTAACAAAAAGAAAAAACCGCAATGAGGGAATTTATATCAAAGGTATTGAATTTTTTCATTGTGATTTGGTTAGGTAACTTCCAGATTCCTCCGCCATTCCTCCTTTTTAGAGACTACAGCAAGTTTCACTTCTATTTCAATTGATTTGATAATTTTCATGAATAAATAAGTTACTAATTTTAAATAATTACGTTCAGTAAGATTATAAGTGAAAGTTCTGTCAAACATTGTGTTTTATTGCAAGATGTTTTATATTCACAGATATTTTCTTACACGTAAATAATTTTAGTTTTGACACTGAATTGCAAGGCAACATAAATGCACAAAACACGATATCCAATTATGTCACTATAGCAACAGCAAAATGGAAAGACCAATCATTTAAGAAATTGGATCTCTGCAGACAAAGATTAGGCTTCCATGTAGGGAACCTTCAAAACACTAGCAAATCTAATGGTCTGCTTAACATTCAAATCTTATGAATCAATTTAAGCTTTCTGATCTTATATGAAGATATTAAAAGGAGAATATTTAATACATGTTGATAAAGTAGTAAAAAATATGTAATAATATTAATGTTAGGACTGAGAATACGTTAAAATTTATAGAATATGGTATTATACACAAATAATTTATACTAAAACAACTTAATGTATTATTTTAAATCTTAGCTTATCATTACCTTTTCAGCTGAATCTTTAATTTTTGAATTCTTTTGGAATTGAAAAATCGCAACGATACATATGGCCTAAAATTCGTGAATATCAGTTTATCTCATCTGAGGTTACTTAGACGTTGGAGATTCTGTTGAAGTTGTATGTAATAAAATGAAAATTAAAATTTAGGTACGGTACTCAATCCAGTGAAAGCACCGTTAGGCATTAAGAGGAAATAAAGAAAAAAAAATCTTCTTTCTCTGCACCAAAGATGAGACAGTATAGTGCAATTGCAGACAAGTATCTGCAACACTACAGCTACGGGACAATAGTAATCAGATATCAGTAATCAATTTATTAGGTTACTAGTTAATAGTGTAATTATTTAATAATGCAAAATTATCTTCGCAGATTCAATTGCATTTAAAGTAGAGCTCTACTGTTCATATTGATTCCGATGAATATATAAACAAACGGTTACAAGTATTGATTTTACTTTATTCACTCTTACTATATATGGACGTTTGTTTCTCCATCTGAATAACTTCAGGAAAATATTGAGATTTCATAACAACGCGGCTACTTGAGTAACGTGTTTCAAATACCCCTGAAGGTAGCACAAAGAAGAGGAATCGAAACATTAACCAGAAATACCGTATCACCTCGTTATTGATCAATTACCTAATTCTCCTTTAGATATAATTTACAGATTCATTTTTTTATAAAGCAATGATTTGATTTGTTCATTACTGATGAACTTATGTTATAAATTCAGTTATAAATATGATACTTCTTGTACTAAAATTTTTGAATTTATATCATTTGTAAAATATTGTAAAGATTTTTATTCACAGTATATATTCGCATTTATCTTTTTATAATAGCCCTATTTATTCTTAGTATATTCTGAGTAATCTTAGGTTTATAATTGTATTTATCCCAGGGGCGTATATAAGGGGGGGGGCCGAGGGGGCCCGGGCCCCTCCCGAAATAATGAAGATATGTCCTCCCAACGTTTTTTTTTGGTTAAACAGATAGGTTTTTATTGTTTTTTTATTTGGTTGAATAGATTTTTAGGCCCGGGCCCCCCCCCCCCCCCGAAATAGGTCCTCCCAAGTTGTTTTTTTTTTCCATGGGGTGTCTACCTAATTATATTAATCTTGGGCCCCCCCCCCGAAAATATATTCTATATACGCCACTGATTTATCCTATACGTGTTTTAGGTATGAATATTTGTACTGAATCACAATTTGGTTATGAAAATGAAAATCATCAGTTACGAAATTTTTTTTTTTATTTATCGAGATCAGACAGAAAAATTATCTCGATAAAAAAAAACAATTCAAAAAAAGTACTGCCAAGCAATAATGTTGATAAATTATGTTTCCCCTAACATTCCATCTTATTACATTCGAGTTTCACAAGACCCTGGATGGTACTCGTCGTAAAAGCTTGGGGAAAAAAGTTATGCGATATCCAGCACAGTTCACGAACGCCGTTTTTGCAGCTGCAATGGTAAATAAAAAAAAAATATATAGTTTATTTTCTATCTGACGTTTTTAATTTTTTGCACCGAAATTCTGATTCACTACAAATAATGTTATCTAAAATGTATGAAGGATGAAACAAAACAAAAAGAATAAAGAAAAGTCCAGCTACACCAACGGAAACGCAAGTCAAGGAAGAGAAAACGTATAATCCACTAACAGGAAAGAAACCAAGTGTATTCAAGAGAATTTTTAATTTTCTAATAGTGGAAGAATAAAAGCTGTTTCTAACATCAGACGAATGAACGGTTGGTGAATGAATCATCTTCGCACTGTCTTGTTGAAACTAACTGTGATCCCAATCTTTCAATCACTTTCAGCTGCTGCTGAATTTTACTGCAATGCTAGAATAACTGAATAATCCGGAATCTCAAAATAGATTAAAAGTAGAGAAATTAAGCGCAAAAATATCAATGATTTCCTTAGGAGATTAATGGCAAATGACTTAATGATAGTGTCAACCAAATTACATCATTAAATAAATAGCTTCTCTTGTTGCTTTTTTAATTTAAAAAGTGGTATTATTGATTAATTGTATGAAGTTATACTGTTTTCATTCTCTGCTGTAACCATTTGACTGCAAGACTTCAAGCTAAAATGTAAGGACGTATATTATTAAAACTTTACTTTGTTTATTTATATTTTAATATAAAATATAAGCGCTTTAATGTTGGTCTATACTCTTTCCCTTCCTCAAAACTGACATCCTCCAGACGATTTCATGGAGTGATTTCATTAAAATTTGTTGTATTGCTAACATTAAAGTTTTCCAACTTAAAATATACTAACGAATACTTTGGTATCCCTCCCTTCCCAGACCTACAAATTGACTGGCCTGACCATCCATCTCTATATGTTAAGTTCAACAGTACGATAGATAAATGATCGTATTAAATATATATACAGTAAAATAAAACAAAGATATTTAAATATATATACTATCAGCTATCAATTTCATTGCGAACATGAAGACTTGGAGATCATTTTTTAGGATTGGAGTGGGGAGAGAGACATCAGTGTAATCGAGCTTATATTTTATTTTATTCTTCAAAAAAAGGTGTGGTGCAAAACAACAAGAGGAGTTTAAAAAATTCAGAATGAAGGAACGTCATAAAAGTCAAGTAAAATAAACAAAACTTTGAATCAGGAAAACAATATGAGAGGTCTAAATTGACATAGAATTAAAGTTGACAAAAGTAGCAAAAACTTTGTAAAGGTTAGTGCAGTTTTGCACCACACCTTTGTTTTAGCCCCGGGCCGATGCATCTACTACGAACACCCCTGACCCCCAAATGTTTCCATCGGAGTCACATGTCCGTTGGCCCTCACTTCTTATTTTTGTAATATGTACTTCGTTACTCTGCATGAAAACGAGATGTAGACCATCTTGAAAGTACTCGCATTTTATTGTATTTTTATTTATGTATTTAAATTAGAACTTTGTGTAATGGCCAGAATCTACTCATTCCGTAAAATAGGAAATATATGTGGAAAAGAAATCGTAAATAAGTCATTTTTGGATTAGATTGCTACTTGTGTAATATTCATTGACATTAACGAAATTGTTATTCTCTTTTATAATTCTGGAATAAGTAAATAAAACTAATAAACATAAATAATGTTTATTCATCAGGGACTCGCGCCTTTCAGGTAAATAATAGTGAGACTAAAACAGAAGGTAGATTTAAAGGAGGACTTTATTAGAAGATGACAATAAGAATAGGTAAATATCTAGAACTAATACATACAAGCGGCCATAGAGTCCATTCAAACTGTTCGGGAATCGGGAGATATGAAGAAACCGTATACAGGAGTAGGAATCACGAGTAGGTCCGACGAACTTTCACAGTCCAGGGGAAATCCTGTTTTCTCAATAACTCCCGTGGATGTAGCCGGTCGAGACGTATGAGGAGTCGGGTCGCTAGGAGGAACCGTGGGGAAGATCGCGTAGGATAGTTGCTCTCCAACAGTCGGTGGTCGAAGATCAGAAGGCGGGAGGTCAATGATGGTCGGGTACATGCGAAGCCGTTTCGTAGATTCTCTTCCATAATCTTCGCATTTCGGCGCAGGTTTGAAGGATCAGCCTGCTTCCGTCAGGAGAAGCCGCCTAATGAAGATAAGGAAGGCGGACAGGGTTTTTCGGCTATCGGTACTGCACTCTGCGGCACCTGGATCTCTTTGAAGCTGCCGTCCGCAGCCACAGCCGGCATTCTTTGGGGGCTAACGTCAGAACGTGAAAACGGGAAGACTCTCTGACGACCGGCACCTCTGACAGCGTGAGCCTTGGCTTAGTGCACTGTACGAGGAGCTTTCTTGAGCCACTCCCGAAGTGGTTAAAACAGAGCACAAAAATTTCTTCGGCGCTGGTTTGGCGGGGATCGAAAGTAAGAAACCCTATTAATACCAGGACTATCTCTACAGAAAGACATAGAATGGAAAATAATAACAGAGATAGCAGTTATGTATTACAGAAATATTGTACAAAAGGAAAGGAGGCGAGAGGATAAAAGCGAAAGTCCGAGGCTCGAACGGCGTTCGGTTCAAATCTTACTGTCACTAACTGCTTCTGTGTTATAAACATATTTTTCAATTTATTTCAATTTTATTAATGAATTAATGAATTCCTAATTAATGAATTATTTTCTTCGCTTGTGAAAGATTATTTCTTGGCATATATTTCTTAACTTCTACAAAGATGAATCAAAGCAAAATATGTACATTATATCAGAGATGTAATCTCAAACAGCAGTAACCATCCCCAACTGCTATCGTAGTTAATGTTTCTTCCGTACTTTTAGAAAACCAAATAATAATATTCTAAATTGTAACATTTCTATATTGTGAAAAAAAAGAAACCATCAAAATTATTTTTTTTAGGAATGATTTTTTTTAATTCTAATTTATGATACAGACTTATCTTTTAACTTTTTCAAAGATTAACTTCCTTGATCACATTCAATAGAGTTTTCAAATATCAATGTGCATGTCAGATGCTTTTATTTTATAATAAATTTTCGGACTGATACTTAATAAATTTTTCTCTACTTTCAACTTATCTTTCCTGGATTACTTGACGTTATGATATTTATGTAAATTGTAATCGAATGTTCTTGGTTTCATTTTTTAACTTTAATGCTTTTGAAGATACATTTTAATCAAGATCTCAAATAGTTGGAGAGAAAAAAATATATTATGTAAAACTGTATGTTAATTGTGTAAAGTTGTACTTACTGATAACATTCAGATTGCACATTGTATGCATCGTTCGCTATTTTTCTAACTTCCTTTCATTTCTTACTCTTATTCATCTTCAGTTAACTTGAATAATGGTAATTACGTGGTAATCTAAGTCTAAATAAATTGTATAAAGCAGAAATGGTGATTCTGAACAAGGACAGAATATTCAGTTTATTAAAGAACTAGACAATAGAATTTCAAAAATGAAATACAATTTATAAAAGAACAATGATATATTTTTAATGGAGAGCAAGATGTAATCAGAAATCAGAAATTAAAAATACAATAACATGTTCTTTTAAATAGACTTCAAAAAAGATATATCAAACGTAATCACCTGAAAGATTAATTTTTTTACAGTAAAATAGAATTCATTCAAAACAGTATAACTACATATTTCTATAACAACAATTAAACTTTGAGATATCTTTTGAAATATACTGTTATTTTTGACAAATTTCTGGATAAAAGTGCATATCTAAAGTGAAACTGCACTCTACAAATTTAAAAAAAAAATTCGTTTAAGCTTCTTTTGAAGCCATATTCTTGGTAGAAAAGCTTATTTATAACTTTAATATGCAAGCTTACTATTTTGTACAGTTTCTATTTTACTTATATAAATAAAGGGTGCCAAAGTATTAAAAGGACAATGAAATCGTTTCGCTGTATGTCTTAAAAACGAAAATAAGCTACAATTTTCTAAAATTTTCAGTAATATCAGTGAATTCATAGTTCACATAGTGAAACAACGTCATACTTATAATGAAATTATTCAGAACTTTCCTTACTAATACTCAATATAATAATAAGAATATTTAATTAAATAATATTTATTATTAAAGATAATATAATAATTGCTAATGGCTTTAAATACCTCTTCAAAATGCTATGCATTTTATTCAAACTGAATGATGTAGCTGCAATATAGTGAACTTATCAAACATCCCATCTATACATACACTATCAACGTAACTGTTAGATTTAGTCAATTTTATTATTGTAACATTTGAAAGATTTTAAAAATTATTTTACTGCTTGCATTTCGACATTGGAATGTAGAAAATTCCAAAAACTTTTTATTAGCACGTCATCGGGTTCGTAATTCTTATATATTATTTTCATATCATTGTTCTCATAATAAATACTTGTTGTTTAGAAACGACCAGTATCTGCTTATCTCAAATGAAATATAGAGATATGTAGAATAATATAATGGCGACTGAAATATTATATCCTTACATCTATCCAATGCTCATCCCGAAAAATCCTCCACCTCACAAATTACCTTTGAATTTTTTTTAAATATTCAAGAGATGTAATTACAGAATTCCCATTTTTCTAGTAATTTTAATCTCAAAATGCTAAAATAATAAAACAATAACGTTCTTAAGTAAATTGTACATTCTATATAAATCTAAAAAAAAAACAAGTAACTAGTAATTGCCTATGCATATAGAACAAACAGCAAGAATATGAAGTGCAATCACTAAACAACTCAAAAATTCTTTTTCATTATTGCAATTCTTCTAAGCTTTTAGATTTGAAGCTTCAGTGAAGTTCTTCTTATTTATGCCGCAATCCTGGAAACTCATTTGAAACTGAACCAGAACTATGAGGTAGGTTAAAATCATTCCAGTTAGCTGAAAGAAAGAAAAGTTATTTTTGAAGCTTTTAGGATGTAGAAGATGGGTGGTAAATATACCTAGCACCGCGACCTAACGCCTATTGTACTTAAGCTTTTAGGATAGTACAGGGAAAAATACTGATAACAACTTGAAATAGAAACGTGAATGAAATGAAAGATAAGGTGAAGAGTAACTAATTGAGAAGAATGTAATACATTCATTGACAAAAAAAAATGCGCACCAAGACGGAAGCATTGGATTCAAATGGAATTTTATTAGTGTCATGGTAGAGACAAAGGACAGGAGTGATTACAGCAGCAGGATGATGTCACCCGGAGCTGCACACTAAAAGGTCAGCTTTAATACCTCGTTGGATCACCTCAAATCCCTGAATACAATCGGCGATACGGTTAGACATGGAGACGCCAGATGTGGTATTGAGGCAGATTTGCCCACAGTTATTCCAAATCCCGAACACTGTAACAAGGCGACAGTTCGCGTCCCATCTGGACCAGGACATACTCGATTGTCGATATATCAGATGAGCGCGCAGGCCAAGGAAGTGACGGAACATGACATAGACTTTGCTGTGTGAGGACGAGCGTTATCTTGTTCGTAAATTGCTCCTGGTCGTCCAACCACTCCGGAGCGTATCGCTGGGCTGTCAATATCTCTCGTAGCACTACTACGAACGACTACCCCAGACCATCACATCTGCAGGGGAAGGGAGGGGGTTTGCCGCTATAATGTGAGGTTGGAATTGTAGCACTCATCTGGGATCTTCCAAACCCTGACATGGTCATCATCCGTTCCCTAAAGAAAAGCCAGTCTGTGGCATTCCATGTTGCTCTGTTGAAACGCAGCTGACGATATTGAGGTGTTAGATACACAAAACCGAAGAGGCATCTAGAATGCTGATTCGTCTCTGCTAGGCGTCTGGAAATGATTCTGGTAGAGACAGGGTTCCCTTGTGACCCTGCCATGGATCACTAGATAGTGGACAAGGAAGCCATTTGATCTGTTCGTGCCTCTCTGACGATCAAACGATCCACTCTCCTGTCTCCTAATTTGTCTAGCTCCTCCAGAGCCTGTCCATCCTTTAGAGGTGACTTTCGTGTCCATTGCTCCCAAGACAATCTGACTTTAAAGATAGAATGGCCAAAATGCAGGGCAATTTGCACCGCCCGTATCATCTCTCGCAGCCCGATCATACGGCCTCTCTCAAACTCCGTGAGTTGTTCGTACTAACGTCTAAGGTGTCTTTGCGGCATGTTGATCGCTCACAGACCTCACCTGATCATCTTACAGTGCATGTGGACGCAACTGCATGTGCCTTATAAGCCCCACGGCTTGCGATTGCAGAGCCGCTATACGACGAGCGGCCATGTGCAATCACACCAAACGTTATTCATTTGCATGTCTCATCTTGCCGTAGCTATATACTTACTTTCGCATTTATAGAATGAGATTTTTCTTGGTGCAGATTTTTATATCAATGAGTGTAGCAATAGATATTGAATAGAATTTTTTTTTATTTCAAATAGGCTACCAAGAAATTATGGTCCTGCAAGGTTCTACTTCTAGATCCTGTGTTCAGGTGCTGAAGTTACATAATAATTGCATTACATTAATACAAAATAAAGTTAAATTAAATTAAATTCACAATGAAATAGTTGAATAAATCAAGATAAAAAATAAAGAAACAAAATATAGAACAATAAAGTTAACCCTTCTACAATACAATTGAAAATAGAAATTCAATACTCAGAAATAAAAAGTGAGTATAAAATAACTAAAACAATAATAAAAGAAAACAAACATAATGAATTCAATTTTAATGACCTAATTGACAATCTTTTACCATAAACCAATATCAGCCAGAATTTTTTTTTTTTTTTTTGGAATAAACATAAAAATTGATATTTCAATTAAGTGATTGATAAGTTTCTTCTTAATTTATGTTATTGATTATGAACAGGTTTAGGGCAACAACATTATAATACTCGTACAAAATTTGGAATAAAGTATTCTGAATAAAGTAAAAGTGATCAGTAGTTTTGAAGATCAAGCAATAGCGTGCTTTAATTAATTTTGAAATGTTCTATGATATTATTATGAAGGTTATTGATGTTCCTGTGCATCAAACTTATTCATTGTTACAATTATTACATGATTCTTTTCTTTTCCATTATATTAGAAATGTAAAATTTAAAATTTATAATACACTTCATCATCTAAGTGTATAAAAAAAATTTATATTATACTTCATAATTATTAATTTTAGAAACTATACCTTTGTGAATAGGAAAGTTAGGTAATTAAATATGTAAGATGGTGAATCAGTAATGTTAAAAGATAATCATAATATTTAAACTTTAACATGAAATTTATGTTTTTAGTCAGTTCTATTTGATATCTGATACCAAAACTATTATTTGTAATTATCATTTTCCAAAAAAAATTCAAAGTCAGCAGAAAAAATTTGATCTCACAATAAAAAATTATTACTACGAATCAGCTTTTTTCTAATATACATCTAGAATTCCTAATTTATTTCGAGAGAAATTGATAATGGAGAATAATCTAGAAAGATATTTTATATTGAAATTACTGTATTGAAGTTCAATGGCTTTTATTATATAATTTGTACATGAATATTAATGTTCTTCATTCGCTTCCAAAATTTTGAGGTTTTTGATAACCTCAACATTTTGTTATAACACAATATAAAGTCCAAATTTCTTTCTTAATTAATCTTTAACATAATCAACAGATAGTTTATGATATATTAGTTACGTTGCTAATTTATAAACTTACTTTCTTCATTTATATTTCTTAAATTTTGTCTCGCAACATTTCTACTTAAGAGCAGCAAAATTTCTAAATCCAATTAAAACATACGATCGATGTAAGAAATTATAATAAGAACTACTTACTGTTGTTAACGTTGTCTTAGTAATGCTGAAAAGACCACAGGCAGTAAACTTAATAGGAGTTTTTGTCGCTGATATAAACAACTATAAGAAAAACCATATATTAACATCCATGTAATGTACTTAATAACAAGAAGTTCGAACTTAAAGTTAAGGGTCCTTAAAATATGATTTCATTGTATTATTTAAAAATAAATTTAAGAAAAAAGACTAAAAATCGAAAAGTCTCTGTTTATTAAAATATACTGAACACAAAAAGTATAAATTTTTGTTTTTATGGAATTGATAAAATTGTAAAATCGGATTCGTTTTAAACGTATGAAACCTTGCGGAGCGGTTTAGTTAAAATGTGACAACAAATGCTGTAATTTTTAGTAATTTTATATGCTATCAGGGACTCGTCAGGGTTTTATCAAAAAGAATTTGGTGCACACTAATTGTTATTTGAAGACTGTTTAACATTAACACTCATCAGTTGATGACTGGAAGATTTGATAACCCTCAAAGTTATGGAAACCTTGGTGCACACCGCCCTAAGTATATATTTTTAGACTGAACTTTGAAATTCACTCACACGTATAACTTGTCTGTTGTAATCGTTAATCGTTAATTATTGTTGGCGCTAATATTTCTAGCTTTCTCTAATGTTTTCCAAATCCAAAACTCTTTCACATTCATTCCATTAACATGGAAAAAGTAGTTATTTTCCACCACTACTCCCACTGCCCCTGAATACATTTTTAACTCTAAGCAAA
>JAFIDM010000006.1:10974800-10995755 GCA_023159025.1 Thereuonema tuberculata | reverse complement strand
TGTTTAATGATTTAAAGTAACATTAAATGTAAGATATAGAAATTTAACATGAATAATATGAAGTTATGCTGTTAATTTATTGACTTACTGTAGTTAATAGTTGTAGGTTTATTGAAAATAAACCACACGCTGAAAATTCGGTAGTGGTTGATGAAGACATTACCACTGATAAAAATGCCTGTGATGGAAAAGAAAATTGAGATTGATTGAATTTGAATACCCGGAATAGAACAAAAAAAAACTTAATAAAAAAAAAAACAACACTGAATGCTCAATTGAAAGTGGACAACTGCCATAGTGGAACAACCCATACAAATTCGGGCAATAACATGATCATGTGCAATTGGAGTCATTTGGCTTCTAACCATGTGCTGAGGTAAAATGCCACCATCTAAGCACCTGAGCGATTTTCAACGTACAGCGATTTTCAACGTGATAGGCTGCCACATTAGTGGCCAGAGTGTGTGAGTGAGCCATAGGAGCGACATTGAACCTGTCATAGTCGACCATGGTTGCCAATATCACAAAGTGAAAACGTGAAGGAGTGGAAACACGACGTCATGGAGGTGGCTGACCGATAGAGATCGTAGGGCCCTGAAGCGGTTGGTACGGCAGAACATGGCTGTTCCAGCGGAACAACGGCTGCAGGATTTCCAGCAGGCAAGGAGTAGAACTGTCACTACCACGACGATTCGCCCTTAAGGTACACAGGTCGGGCTGCTGCCCACAAGCCAAACATCCCACAGTAAACGCCCAGCATCGTGTGGCCTGGTGTAAAGAGCGAAGGTCTTGATCGATGGGCCGCTGGAAGAGCATTATGTGGAGCCACGAAACACGCTTCACACTCTACCGATCGGATGGGCGCACCTGGTTGTGGCGTTTCCCAGTGAATCGGCTGCTACCTGAGTGTGTCATCCCAACAGTGAAGTTTGTTAACGGTGGTGTGATGAGGTGGTTGTGTTTTCTCCTGATTTGGACGTGGTCGGTTGATTGTGAACAATGGGAACATGGCATTCACACAGTATCTGGACGTTTTAGACAATTCCATGCTTCCAACTTTGTGGTCGCAGTTCGGTGAAGGGTGATTTGTGTTCCAGCATTTCAAAGCACCGTGCCGTAGGGTCCGTGTTGTCAGCACTTGGTTTCCGGAGAAGTAGTTCATTGAATAAAAAATCAGGTTAAAGAAAACATATTGATATATAAACAGAGATTTATTACATCACAGTCTTTATAAGCAGTAACAATTAAATCTTTTATATGTAGACTTAAAGTGTTCAGTTCACTGATTCGATTTCAGTTGATGAGGATTTAATCAGATAAATTAGTTGATTAATTAAATTCATAAGTTGTAATACACAGTTCCAATAACATTTCTTCTGTTGCTGCTAAATCCCTGTTAACTAATTACTAAGAAATTCACACAACTATCTAATATTCAACTTAAGTTCCAAAGTGTTCGAAAATCGAAGCTAGGTTTAGCATAACACTAAAATATTCCTGGAAATACCCCTTGAAAACTCACTAAGAAATTGTTCTCTGAGTCATAATATTTAATCACTAAAAGTCATTAAAAAAAATTGATTAAAATAAAGCAGTTTACCAATGTTAGAGTTATTGCACTTATAATTTTATGAAGTCTATAAATACACTATCTTTCTATTTGATCCTATGACTTCATTTAAGCTTATATCAAGCAGATATCTTAAATTCTTCATTATAATTAATCCTATAAATGATGAATTGTAAATCCTAATATATTGCAGTGAAGGCTCTCTCTTGGTATCACGATGTTATAAAATAAGTTAAGTAACTTACATATCTTCACGATGCACCATAAGAACGAAATCCATCGACCTGAATTCTCCTTTAGTCCTTTGCAGATTTACGTTACACTTTATCCTATTTAGGCACTCTGATGAATCAGTTTTATACCATGGGTTCCATACTTGTTATCCAGATGTCATGGCAACTGCTTTCTGTGGGCTTAGAAATATCGCTGTAAATAAACAAATTCATGTTAGATAAATAATGCATAATCCCTATAATGCATAAATCCAAGAACTAATCGTAGTATTTATCTGAATAGGTTCTGCATCCTTGCAGATATCACATTTAACTTAAAATCACCCATGAATTCTTCATCTGTTCTGATTCTCTATTCATCTCTCTTCTTGCTGCCATGTCCCAGCTTTTCTGCACTTGACAATTATAACTGCACATGCATTGTTTCTACTGTTTGCCAATAAATGTAAACACGACGTTAGTTTCAATTTCAAGATTGCGTATTGCTAACTTCTACATTATTAAATGAAGATAATAACAGAATAATGTTCAGGAACTTCAGTGGCCAGCCCAGAGTCCGGACCTCAACCCTTTTGAACATCTGTGGGATGAATTGCAATATCGGATTCCTGCGTGTCCGATGCCACCATAAACATGCATCCAACTGTGCACGCTGTGAAGGAGGAGTGGGCAAAAAAACCGATTGCTTGGTATCAGAAACTGGTGGAGAGAATGCCAGGGCGTGTGGATGCTGTGCTTAGGGAAAAAGGCCACAGTACGCGCTATTATTCACGCTGTACATAAAGCGTCTGTTCCATACCGCAAGTGTCAACTTTCAATTGAGCAAATCCTACTGAAGAACTTTTAATTCAGTTAGATTAAATGCATTCTTATTCTTATTATAAAAAGCTAATGAAATAGATTAACTTTGTCTCTACTTATACTAATTTAGTTTTCTCCCTTTATGTCGTTAGAAACTTTTTTGGATTTTTTTTTAATTGAATCGACTCAAAGAAATTATATACAATATAAATTATTAAGCAAATTTCGCTTAACATTATGACGTGTCATTTATTATTAGGTTTCGTACACTCTACGACAAAAAAAATCGTAACAAGTTGAAGGAATCATCCAATTTGATTGAAATTCCAAATGTCCAAGAGATCTGCAAATGATTCAAGTTTAAATTTTACAAAACGTCAACGTCATCATCATAATTGTGCAGAAGTGCCCATCTTGTAGTCCATTTAAAAGCCCGTAGAACGTTACTACAGCGACTGGTCTTCGTACTATTATTTTATCGTATAAGTGAACCTTCAGCAATTCCTTGACGAAAGCTTGAAGATTATATGAGCAGGACTTAAGAGAGATGTTTCATGACGAACGGTGAGTAGCCTTCTGGTCATGCGAATGGTTCGCTCGTCGTCCGGGTTATAGTATTTTGTTGTGGAATTGATAATGAAAGAGTGCAATCATTCTCATACAGAAGTCTCTCGTCGACACTACGGGACCACTGCCAGAGACAATCAATTCAAGGCTAGCCTCATTACAAATCGATTGCCTCTAGCAGTGGTCATGTTTTGGTCGGAGCAGCCAAGGCTAGCCTCATTACAATTGCTCCGACAGCTCCACACTAAACCATATAGAGAGATGTGGCATCTGGTATCTACCTGAACCATTACCTGCACTCGCTGAACTTCATTCTATCCCTCTTTACACAACCTACCTTTAAAAATCCACTATCTCAAGTGGTGCCCCTCCAGATAATATGGTCTTCTTTTGAATGGTCTCGTTTTGTGTTTAATGATAATCTCATTAGAAATGTAACGATATGGTGAGCCCATTCTTACGACAACAGATTCCCTCTCAAAGGCATTCCATAAAATTTCAATTCACAGCAATGCTGAACTCACTGTTTACTCTTCTTGTCACTTTTGCCAACAGCCAGTTTCTATCAGAAATGACGCACTCGTTTCACTCCAGGTCTCCAGACTCATTCCCCAACGAGCATATGAGGGACATGCAAAGACAACTAAAGCATCAGTCATGGAACATCCGGCATTAGGAGGATGTTACAGAAAGTTTGGAGTAATTACCAAAAGACACATAAGTACATTGTTTCTCATCGAACCACGCCATATATCATGTGCGTGAATGAGGCGACTCAACACATTAATAATAATGTAACAATGATGATGTTATTTTTCAATATTTTTTTTTACTGTGAAATTTGAATCAACTTCAATTCTCTTCATTGAAATGGCACTTCCAAAGTTTCATTCAAATTTTGCGCTTCCTTCATGATTTTGTTTTTTTTGTCAATAATTTATTGTCTGTATATTCAATATTTCATGCATGAACTTACTAGACGTCGCAAATCCTAGACCAACATAAATTCGGATCATTTAAGAAAGCAGCCAAAAGAGTCTTTAGGAAGAAATATGAATAATGAAATCTCAATAAATATTCAAACGCACACAAATGAGAATTCAGTGAGCAGTTTATATTAATTTTGATACAGGGAATCCAGGACAGCTGTTTCTGATTTCCTAACCATCATCAGCTGGAATCACCCAGTATATACAGTGTTTCAGGTATCAAAAATACTGAACAAAGCTTTTTGAATTATTATTTATGTGCGTTTATGTATTTTTATTGGGAAGTTATTATTTTTTGATATTGTATCTTTTCTGTAATTTGATTCTTAATCAGCTAAGCGGGCATTTTTATTCCTAAGTTATACAATATTGTCTTTAGTGTTGAGGGCCTTCGTTATGTTGTAATAAGATCTGTTATGTAAAGAAAACTAAGTTCATTTTCTATATATGTCTTTTGAGACCACTGAGCCTGTAGATACTGGGAGAATCCAGCTGATAATGATTAAGAAACCATAAACAGGTGTCCTGAATTCCCGGTATCAAAAATACTAAAAACAGCACAGTGAATTCTTATTTATGCTCCGTTTATGAAATTTTATTGTGATTTATTAGAATTTACGAACGTTAAGTTTGTTGTTGTATGTATAATGAAAGTCAATCATTCTCTAAATTGAGCTGAAATCAAGAAATGACATTCTGCAGGTGAACTAATTATTATCTAGTGTATAAGTTCTTCAGCAAATTCTTAACGTTTTACCTCCAATTTGACAAACCAGATTTATTTAAAATTTTTACCATTTTACTTTCTCACAGAACTCGATAACCATAAATCAATAACAATAACATTTGGAGCATGATTTCCCTTTGTATTTCTTATATGTTCTAAGCTATTAAAGTTCACTCCTTCTGGGTTTTTAATTGTATCGGTTGCTTTAATCTCGTAACTCCAATACTTGTCTCTAGTAAAGTTTCGAAATTGTGTGTTTTTTTTTATTCAATTTTTAAAAGCGTTATTTTGTGTGTCATTGTCGTAAGACTTTTCTGACCAAACTAAAAGAGATAGATTGTTCATGTAAATGGGTAAAATGTAGATCTTTTTAGGACAAACAAAATGCTACAAAAATCTTTCGAAAAAAGCTTTTGGTTTCCATAAAGGCGCCTTTTAAAGGGTAAATTTTGACTTTTTCTCAATTTAAACGAAAAGTATAAAAGATGGAAGAGAACATTATATTGAGAAAATGTTGGAATTTGAAAGTTCTATTGAACGGTAAATCAGTCATTAACAAACGTTTCTGTGTTTGGGATATATGCAAAAATGAAGTGTTTTTGCGGGAACCCAACGTGTGAGTGCCAACGCGCAATACAATTGACTTAAGCGGAGAAGCCCAAAACGAGCTGGGAAGTCGTGTATTATCCGATCTCCATATTAATTTGCTAAATGAATAACGGTTTTTTTAATGCTGTATATGCAAGGGTTCCGGAGCGAAGCGATTGTACCCGTCTAGTATGAAAATAAAAGGCTAAACTTATTTATTTCCTTATCAATTATTACAATTTCAGTCCTGACAGGAATAGTTAGTTCTTATCAAAAGGTGTTCTTTTATTTATTATTATAATCATTACAGAATGAGATTAAACATTTACAACAAAAAATTATAAAATATTATTTTGTGCCAAATTGGTTTCGACTTGGTGTTTTTCAATATCATCATTTTGATAATGTAATAATGTGATTTCGAATTTAATGTAAGCATTGCTTTCAGAAAGATACGTAAGACTACAGTACGTGAACTAATGAAATTTCATGAATTGTATTGGCCCTTTACATTGTTACTTGATCAAACCTGCTATTGATTTACCAGGTATACACGTCTTCTAGATAAAAATAATTTAAATTTTCATTTCAAATATTTTATTTGAATAATATAGAATCAGATCAATTACAAAATAATAATTTTGGGTAGTAAGAAGTTACAAAAAATAGGTTGACACAACGGTATCCGTTTATAGTATAAGTGCAATTAATTGGAATATTTCAAAAGTAACTTAAAGATACAGTTCATTTTATCATTTAATTCTTTGTTACCTGCATCTCAATTAACGCATCATTATCCTTAGAATCACCAAGAACAGTTCTCAAGCTCACTTGCAGCTCTGAAACCTACGAGAAATTATAAAGACACTTTACTGAATTTACTTTTACTGATATTTACTTTTTATTTTTGAAACAACTACTTTTATAGTGTTGAAAGTGTTCTATAGTATTATTTTGAGCTTCGTTTGCAAAGTTTATTCTCAAAACTATTTTTATGCAATGATACCTTAAGATCTACTAATGACTTACTTATCAGCAGTGGAAACCATAAAATAATTTTATACAAAAAAGTTTACTTTGCACTTTACCAAATGTATTGTATTAGTTTAAATACTCTTTAAATAAAATATTAAAATTGCAGATTGGGGATACTTATTACCCTTAGTAAATTCATAATTGTGATGATATTCAGTTTATAAAATAATGGATTCCAAGTTTTTCATGCTGAAGTTTTGCTTGATCATCCTTTGATTCAGATACTATGTGACTTCGATGATGTTCGATGTGACATCTTTACTTGACGTTTCACTTCGACAGACCGTCGAGACTATCTTTGATGATCTGTGTTTAAACTGACTTTGAAGTCCAAGGAGTATACTGAAGATAAAAATTCATGTCTGGAAGTGATACACATAGTTCTACTTTCTGTTTCTAATTGTTAGGAAATCGAGCGTCTCAATTCACAGTTCCAGGTTCAAAGGAACCTATTGATTTGTTACAGGTCCCATACATCATGATTGGATTCACAAATTCTTTGAAGTCATGGATGAAATCCTTTCTACCTGTTCTGTGATGGGTGGATGCAATGTCGATGAACCTCATGTGACAGATTATTTGGGGCTTTTTGTTTATTTTTCTTGTAACACTATTGATTCCGCCATTTTCTTTAGTATTTGACTATTTTTTATTTTTGTGAGTTCCTTTCTTGTATTATTGAGTCAGTTCGTCTTTATTTTAATCCTTCCTTTATCTTTTGCTTTCCATTTCTATTTTTATCATTTCTGTCTTGTCACTTCCAACGCCTTATTCCCCTTCTGTTATGTTTTATGTCTCCCTTTTAATTATTGGCTTGTCAATGTCACCTGTGTTGGCGTCATTCCCCTTATAAATCAGCCATTATGAACAATTGACACACACATACACACACACACACACAGATATCGGAGCTATAAATTAATACAGATGCCAGAGATATAAGAAAATATTGATTCTAAATATTGATTATGTAATAGTCCCGTACTATGGCCTGTTGTCTGGCCCAGTATAAAAGGATTAACCTAAACCAATTTTGATTCATGACTTTGATTCTGTTTGTGTTATTCTCGGGATAATATGACAATTAAAAACTTACATCTTATCCGATTATCTCGGAGGTTATAAGGAACTATAAAGTTAATCCAGGATAATTTCCCAAGAACATACTGTTTACGAAAGTGCCAACATTACTATGTTCCGCCTGATGTGCTTCCCACCTTCGAAGAAGTTTGCCCGTAGCCAAAATCTTGCCTGTCAAAGAGAAAGCCACTTCAGCGCTCAACTCGATGTACCAAACGTTCTGGAGAAGGAGAACCAGTTGTCGAAGCCTTTGTGTCCGGAGAATATTACCCAGCCCCTTCCGCGATGTTCCGGTCGTTGCGGAGAAACCTTGTCGTAGCCGAAGCATCGTCTGCCAAGAAAGAAAGCCGCCTTCCTACAAAGTCTTCTACGGAGGAATCGCTGTGTAGTACTCCGCTACTTTACTAGCAAACGATCTTTGACTTAACGCCCTCCCCGATGCCCTTCTCTTACAGAGAGACTCTTTGACAGAACAGTGAACTTATTTTATCTTCTAGATCGTTTCTTAAGACTATGTATTGCTTCCATTTTTTAAAAAGATTATCCTAATTTCTTTGAGGATCTTCAGGAAGATTATCAAGAGTTTTTTGTTTGTCTTTTTTAACATATTTACTTTCATTAACTTTTATTTACCTTTTTTTGTTCTTTTATCTGCATTTATTATTAAACTTGATTCTTGATCTAGTTGTTTATCCACGCTGTAAACTTAGACTTGTTAAATATTCTGTTTACTTAAAAACATTTATAATTATTCTCCATTTGAAGAAAACTTAGGTAAATTTCCGAAGCTTTGAAGTTACACATTGGAATCACGGTTAAAAAACTCTTTCTTCTGTTAATTCATCACCTGGTTTCCCAATGCAAATTATTCTTGTAATAATGGAATGATTATTCCAACATTAAATTAAAAGAGAAAGCGAAGTGTTAATTGTGCTCTATTGTAGGAGTTCTCTCCACCACACCAAATCTTATATTCGAATCTATATATACAAGAAGACAATTGTTTCATAAGATCTCTTTTACTTCTTCAAGTTTTGTAGTTCCGAGAAATAAAGTTGAATTTTTTCTATAGATCGTAATTGTTACTTTGTATTCCTCAGTTTCCGAAATACAATAAAACTACAAATATGTACGATGCAATGGTGCAATTGTATCTTAAATATGGATAATATACTTAAATTTCATTTACTTTTTAATTAATGATCTAAGTACTTATAGGTATTCGCTTTTTCAATGTTTTATACGACTTGGTTTTATTTATTTATTAAATTTTGCCTAATATTGAACATCCAATCAATTCATATTATTTTGTTTTCAAAAATTAATCCTAATCTTAAATATCAAAGGCGTTTCTTTTAATTATCCCTTTAAATTTAAAATTTGTGGAAGTGAAATACCATAGATTCTTGTGATTTCTTTGTGATCTCACCTTTTTTAAGGATATTCACATTTACTATTTATTTCTTTTTTATGAGACAGAAACTAAATGTTACATACCTTTTTCTTAACATTATTTGCATTCTGGAGAACAACCATTAAAACTATAAAATCCTTTAATAAGGCTAATATCATTATGAAAAAATAGGGAGGAAACTTGGTGTTCCGTATTAAGATAGAAAGTAAACTGTATAGATTTGCACAAATAGAAAGGCTGCAGAACAATACTTTTATACAAAGAAACGTAGAAAATATGTCAATGGTATCTTCCAATAGCAAGAATAAAGATGCACAACTTCTTCTCAAAAGCGCTTGTCGAAGCTTCCAATGTTGTGATCTAGTTCCAGTAATCAATACATTTACAGATACTTCTCCAAAATAATGACTGTAGATACTACAAAAATAAGCAAACAATGTCACGTTAGTTTGGATGATAAACGTAGACGTAAAATAAAAAATAAAATGCATTAATGAAATTCCCCCAGCGAATAAACGCCACAATCCAAGAACAGATGGAATGCTCATTAGAAGTGCAAAACTTCCAGTTATTTTATAGATCATTGCATTTCTGGTATTTGGCTGCAAATTCGTATCAATCAATGAAGCAAACTTTTTCCATTTCTTGAAATGCCGTGGATATTGAATTGAGGTATTAAATGATAGAATAATACCTGCTATTGTATCTATTAAAATGCAAAAAGGCACATAACGACGAAAGAATGAATCAAAAGTATTTTTGTTCTCGTAAGTACGAATTTCATTGCTCTTCGAATATGAATTACAAAATGAATAAATAATTCCAGAAAGATAACACAGAACTACAAGGATTGAATAAAAGAACCTCCAATGAAACCACTTGAAACTAAGTGACTTTCTCACATTAAATACACCGTCTAATGGGAAAACACCAAAAACTTTTAACAGAATGGCTATAATTCTAAAATGTTGATAGACAGAAGCAGGGGCTTTGATGGTGTCGTCGTTATTCATTCTTTTGTTTTCATTTACAATATTAGTTGGTTTGCGGAGCATTCTGAACAACTACTCTGAGCAGCGTCAGCGTTTTGTCTGTAACTCGACAATTTCAATGGAATAGTCAATACAACAAAAACTAAGGACGTAATATCCTCCATAATATCTTATATATTATTTATTACTTGGCTTATTAACTATAATAATAATGTGTGTGTTTTTTTGTGAGCAACTGCTAATGGACATGATAATCATCCTTATATTGAACAAAAGGAAGTTACTTGTCACAATTAGCATTGGTTCAAGAATAACTTTTAATAAAAAATATATGAGAATAGTTTCATGATAATAAAGACTGTGTCACGGTGTTTTTTTGTTAATTTATGTATCCTCTTTGATCCGTGCCACTATTTTTTTTCTTCCTTTCCTTTCTCTGCTCTTCCTCTTGTCTCGTCATTCTCTTTTTTTTTTTTTTCTCCTTGCCTTTATTTCAACAATTTTCGGGAAACTGCTGATTTATTGTCATTATGTAAAAAGATATTCCATTTATTAGTTATTTCCTTTCTCTTATCCGTTCTTTAGAATGCATTTCTGTGTAACCTCAATTTCTCGTTTGCTTATTTACAAATTCTGGCTTGCTGTGCAATTAATTTAGTCTCGCTGTCGCCTCATAATTCTGTTATGAGTACCGCCGGCACGCCAGATTTCGCGGGTTTACTAAATGTTGGATCCTGATTGAACAATCAATTACGGATCTTACGATCTTATAAATACTGCTCCCCACCGGAGGAGAGGAGATTTTTTTGTTTTTTCGATGCCCTTTCGTGGTGCCAATATGTCAGTGGAGAGAGAGGCGTTGGTCCCCACTGTCCTGCTGGCTCTGTTGGAGCTGTCCGGGGAGTGAAAGCTAACAAGTCCCATAAATAATAGGCTCCGGATACATTCAGCGTGGATCAATAACGACAAGTAATTCGGAAAAAAAGAAGAAATACGTTCACGATACCTTGAACGTGTGAGTGAAGAGGACTCATACTTCGGACGGATTGTTTCGGACAACTCGGGCGTGGGAGTGTGAATCGGACCTTAGCGTATTGTGCTTCAATGGCTCATGAACTGCATTTTGTCTGTAACTCAACAATTTTCGTTCAAATAATGAATACAACAAAAACAAAGGAAGTAATATCCTGCTAATATTTAAGAATCATTTATTACTTGGTTTATTAAAGATAATAATAATGTGTGTTCGTTTTTCGGAGCAAACTGTTAATGGACATGATAATCATCCTTATATCGAACAGAGGATATAAGTTGCTTGTGACAATTATCATTGGTTCAAGAATAACTTTTAATAAAAAATATATGAGAATAGAATGATGATATTAAAGATTGACGATGTTGGTTTTTTTAATCAGTATTTGGTAAATTAATGAAACCAATAATAATTTGGCTTCTGATAACTGCCCTTTCCTAAATTTTGAATTTTAATGTTGTATACATAAAAAAAATATTCTTTCTGAAAGTAAGCATTAAGTTGGTTAAGTATTTCAATTTTGTTAAATGCGAAGGCTCCGTAATTTTTGACGAGAGGTTGCGTGAGCGTAGGTATCATCGTTGCTTCGCAACGACCATAATCATCCCCCCCCCCCCCATTCCGTCACTATAGATATACATATACATCCCTTCTGGTAAAATCCTGTCCTTGCGTGCTCAGCCACTTTGTCACGAAGTGTTTTATCTCCTCTTCGGAAGTGAATCTTCGGCCTCCTCGCTGCTCCTTCAAGTGAGGAAACAGGTGAAAGTCACTTGGAGCGAGGTCCGGGCTGTAGGAAGGGTGGTCGATGATGTTCCAGCGAAACTTCTTCAACAACGTGGTGGTCTTCTGGGCTGTATGAGGTCGCGCATTGTCATGAAGGAAGATGACACCCTGGTGAGAAGTCCTGGCCGTTTCCTCCTGACTACTTCGCACAATCGTGTGAAGGTCTCGCAGTATCAGTTAGCGGTCACTGTGTGCCCTCTTTCCAAAAACTCCATGAGTACGACAGCCGCGCTATCCGAAAACACAGTGGCCATCACCTTCCCGGCAGATGGCATCACCTTAAACTTCTTTGTATTTGGAGAGAAGGTGTGTTTCCACTCCATTAACAACCGCTCGTGGATCCATGTTTCGTCACCCGTGACAATATGGTGAAGAAAACTGTTCCCTTCCGTAGCGAACCGTTGCAAAAGATGCAGACTTGCCCCCATGCGTTCTCCTTGTGTTGGTTGGACAGGTGTCGTGGAACCCATCGGGTAGAAACTCTCCGATACTGCAGAATATCGTGAACAATGTGACGAACTCTTCCGATGACATTCCCAATTCTACCGTCGTATGCCTTAACGTGATCCTTTTGTTGTCCTGAATCAGCTCCTTCACGCGAGCTGTGTTCAAATTTGTTGATGCCCTGCTGGGTCGGCCACTGTGATCCTCTTTGGAGACGTTTGCTCTATCGGCCGCAAACTTTCGACACCATTCTGCGACATGCTAACGAGACATTACAATCTCTCTATAAACCTCAACCTGATGCCGGTGAATTTCAACTGCGGTTCCATGTTTGGCCCACAAAAATCGAATAACAGAGCGGATTTCTTCGCGAGACCAGTTTTCCAAACGAGTCGCCATTTGTGTTTACCTATCACTAGCGCTCTAGGTGGTGGGTGGCCGAAACTCTGTACAGTTGTATTACCCGCATGTATTAGAATTACCGCACACTACTAATTTCTCTACAACGGACGAAACTCCAAAAACATCGGCCTTGTAACCTTAGTTTCTGATCATCCCTCGTACATTAAAAATTTGAATTATAATTTTTTTTATACTGAATGGAATTAAAATAAAAAAATCAAAATACTTATTTTTCAAACAATAAAATCCTTGTTGAAAAATATGGAACACCTATATACTTAATATACCACAACACAATCATTAAAACTTATTAAATTTACTGTAAACTCTTAACTCCTTGGCGATATTTCGTCTTATTTCTCAAAGACTTAATCATACCATAAATAAAATTCTTAGGAAAAGAGAATCTCTCTCTTTTCCCAAACTACAGAATCCAAAATAACACAAAAACAAGAAAACGAGGACAAGTAAGAAGTATTTAACAACACGAAAAAGTCATTGGAAGAATTAATAAGAAGAAGGTTTAATTTGAAGATTTCATTAAAAAGAAGAAAAAGAAAATTAAATTAAAATTAAAAATAAAAACGTTCATTTTTATAAAAAGGCATTAAATTTGTAAAAATTAAAGAATAAGATAAATAAGGCATTAAATTCAGTAATTTGAATAATGTATCCCACCCAAAACATTCTATGTAAAATAAGTTGCCAAGACTCACGTGCTCATAACGCTTTCAGTGTTAAAAAGATATGAGATCTCATGTAGAGCCAAGCCCCTAACTCTACAAGGCCTAACTCTACAAGCCCTAACTCTAAAAACCCTTTATCTTGGTCAAAAAGTATGGCTTGGCCGTTTCGTGGCTGTCGCACAGACAATGCCATGGAGTTATGTGAAGGATGTGGAGTATGCCAAGCCATACTTTTTGACCAAGGTAGTGGGGTTTTTAGAGTTAGGCCTTGTAGAGTTAGGGGCTTGGCTCTACATGAGATCTCATATCTTTTTAACACTGAAAGCGTTATGAGCATGTGAGTCTTGGCAACTTATTTTACATGAAATGTTTTGGGTGGGATTTCATTTCTTTTTGTAAGATGAGATCTGATAACTTTTTAACAGTGAAAGTGTTATGAGCATGGGAGTCTTCGCAATTTATTTTACATGAAATGTTTTGGGTGGGATATACCTATCAGAAATTATTATAAAATAAAGAACCGGTACCCCCTTTACGAGGGGTTGGAGGGTGAAAGTTACAGATTTCTTAATTTGTTTGTTGTTTGTGTGTTTAACCTAGCCTGGATACCAAATTTCAGCTTTCTAGGACTTCAGGAAGTACCCTAGAGGTTTTGATGATCAGGAGTCAGTCAGTGAATCATGGACGAAATCGACGTATTTTAGATAATAATAAAATCCAAAGTATGAAAGCTAGATAAATGAAACGTAGCGTATTTCATTAGTCTGCTAACTGCATCTTATCCTGAAAATTTGAGCTCTCTAGTATTATCCAGGCCG
This sequence comes from Thereuonema tuberculata, assembly GCA_023159025.1. NCBI lineage: Eukaryota > Metazoa > Arthropoda > Chilopoda > Scutigeromorpha > Scutigeridae > Thereuonema > Thereuonema tuberculata. Next base: position 10,981,590 of record JAFIDM010000006.1, on the reverse strand, counting down.
AAGCTATGAGGGTTCGAAAATACGACGAAACGCTTCTAGAAAAGGTACGTAGTGCCTTTCCTGCCTTCGGCTCGTCTTGGCGGGATTAGGATCGTGAATTGAATGTGATTGATATGACGTTCACTATTATTGTAATTAATTCTTGTTTTTGTGTTTTTTTGGATTCTATAGTTTGGGAAAAGAGAGAGATTCTCTTTTCCTAAGAATTTTATTTATGGTATGATTAAGTCTTTGAGAAATAATACGAAATATCGCCAAGGAGTTAAGAGGTTACAGTAAATTTAATAAGTTTTAATGGAACACCTAAATTTTAATTGGAAAAACTGTCGTTAACATTAAAAATGTTATGGCCCACAGATATGGGAGAGGGGAATTCTACCGCCCATTTCTTATAAGACGACAAACGATGTTTAAAACATGCTAAATTTTACTTAAATTATTATTTTTTTTTTACTTCAATGTCTTGTCTTCTCGCCGTGCAAAAATACAGCTGAGATATACTTTGCAATAAGTTTTGTTTTTTGGTCTTCTAAAATAAAAATCAAATAATATGGACAAGGAATACCTGCAAGTGGTTCTCTGTTGTTTGAAGACATTCATAGGAAATGTTAAAGACAGGTCACGTGGTATATGATGACATCACTACAACGATATATTATGTAAATGTGGTCGAGTTCAGTTGGTGATCAAGGGAGTCTATTATGCTTTACCCCCTCTTCAATGGATAAAATACTGCAAGAGATAATTGAGAACTAAGTGAAGACTAAGGGAATCGCGCACTTCAGCTTTTCCTATCTTCTTCGTGGTCTAAGACTTTGAGAGATATTTCAAAAGAGATATTACTTTTACTTAGATAAAATATAACTGGAATCTTTCATCTGGATTTTAGGAAATCAGTAAATGTAGGTAATCAGTAGCTTCTATGGAATCAGTTATTGTTTGTTTTCTTGAGATGTGGATAAATAAACTCGAAAACGGATCATAGAGCGATGAGAATGTACTTTGGTATGAATATGTAATTTATTTTTTTATTTTGTTTTATAAAGTTTATTTCAGAGTTTGAATATGGGATGGTTTCAATTTCCTTTGCAAAGTATGAATATACAAAATAAACTTTCTTAAATGCAATTCGAAATATAATAATAGCTATGAGTTGAACGTTGCTTCTGATTACTGAAAAACATATTGATTTTGATATTAGTCAACCATTAAAGGACATACATTAAAGAGAAGACATTAATAATTTTCAGAAAGGAAGTTAATGTTCACATTACCTCAAATAACAATCTTTTTTTAGAAGTTTAATGTCAATTGTAATTAGCATGTTGATCATTACTTAAATGCTGTAAAAATTACTAAGTGATTGTTAATAGCAGTCAGAACATACAAGGCCTAAACAATACTATATTATATGGAGGATAACGGGATAAATTTCCAGTCAGTCTTTTTATTTTATATTTTCATTATATTTGTAGGATTTTGAAGTTATTGTGATTGATAAATATTAAATTAATGCTGAATTTTGTTTTTTATCTTGACGGTCAAATAATTGTATTTAATTAGCGACACATTTGGGAGCTATTGTCATACGTAGCAAAATCGGTAGCTAATGCGTTTGTGCTGTCCGTCTGTTTGTCCGTTCATTCCTACATCTATCCACCCCTAAAATCCTCCGATCGGTTGGATAACAATTTCACCATCGTGTTCAGAGACCCAAATACTGTTGGAATAGGGTATTTTCAGGGTATCACGGTTCAGGAATTTCGTATCCAATGTCCCCCATGTTCGGGATATTTGGCATTGTTTTCATTGGATATCCTTTATTTCCCCAAATGTTAGAAATGGAACCATTACATTTCAGTTGTAAGCTGTAGCTTCATAATTAAGGTCTACGAACATATACTAAAGGTTGTCGGTTCGAATCCTTACATTAATTTTTTTTATTATTATTTTCTTTCTCTTTAATCTTTTTATTCCAGTTTCCGCGTAAGGATTTTTTTTCTCCTTTTTCTAAGGTTTTATTATTTTTGTCCTATTTTTTTTTCATTCCATTACTGTACTTCCTTTTTTATTATTATTTGTAAACTTTTTATATTTTTGTGGGTCCCCCATGTATTTATAGTTTAGCACAAAATTTTATTCACCTTTTTGTTTTTGTTCGTTGTTTACCCCTGTAATGAGCTTCACAACTAAAATTGAAACACAAAGTTTGATAAATTACCTGAATGTAATGAAAGACTGTTATTTTATCTAAAAGACTTTATAAAACATATAGTTATAATTTTATAATTTTCTTCATATATAACTTATTGAACAAAATTAGCTAAAAGGTAAAGTATGAAAATATAAAAAAAAAACTTTATTAAATGCAACTCTGAAAATATTAATATCCTTGAGTTAACATTGTTTCTGATTACTGAAAAACATATTGATTTTGATATTAGTCACTCATTAAAGGACAGACATTAAAGAGAAGTCATTAATAATTTCACAAAGGAAGTTAATGTTCACATTACCTCAAATAACAATCCTTTTTTAGAACTTTAATGTCAATTGTAATTAATATGTTGATCATTACTTGAATGCTGTACAAAAATGTTAAGCGATTAACAGTCAGAACATTATGTTAATAACAGTCAGAACATTAGGATACAAGGTCTAATACAGTAATAATTCTCATTTTATATCTCCTTATTACTTTATTTGCTGTAGTTAAAATTACTAAATTTAATAAAGGACCAATTCGTTCCATAAAATAATTATTTTGCTTAAGGAAAGCAGATACTTTGAAAGTATCTTATAAAAGCTATTATTCTTAATAAAATTTGAATTATTCTAATTCAATAATACAATAATACATTACATGGAGGATAACATAGGATAAATTTCCAGCCAGACTTTTTATTTTATGTTTACACTATATTTGCAGGATTTTGAAGTTATTGTGATTGATTGACATTATTGAAAGTAATGCTGAATTTCGCTTGCTATCTTCTTCAGTGAAATAATTGTACATTATTACAGACACATTTGGGAGCTATTGTGATACATACCAAAATCCGTAGCTATTGCGTTTGTCGTGTTCGTCCGTTTGTCCGTTCGTCCGTACGTATCTGTCCACCTCTAACATCTTCCGATCGGAACGTTGGATAGACAAACGAATTTCACCATCGTGTTCAGAGAGCCAAACACTGGAGGAATAGGGTATTTTCAGGATATCAGGGTTCAGGAATTGGGTATCCAATACCCGCCCCCCTCCATGTTCTAGATATTTGGCCTTGTTTTCATTGGATATTCTCTATTCCCTTAAATGTTAGAAATGCAACCATTATATTCAGTTGTAATGTGTAGCTTGATGCTTAAGCTCTACGACCATATTCTGAAGGGTGTCGGTTCGAATCCGTATATTAATTTTTTATTATTATTATTTTCTTTCTCTTTAATCTTTTAATTTTAATGTCCGCGGAAGGATTTTTTTTTTTTTTTATATATCCCCGGTTTGTCTTTCTGTCACACAATGCTTCGCAACGGCCTCTGTTAGCTCAGTTGTAGGTGGCCGGTTAGCGTAGTTGGTTAGAGCGTCTTGCTAATAGCGCGAAGGTCGTGCGTTCGTTCCCATCATCTACTGAAGTCTTTTTTTTTTCATATCATTACTAGGCCATTACCCGTGTACAGATTGATTGAGATGGATGTTTGTTGATATAGATGATAAATGAAGATCATAGCTTGTAAACGATATTCTTGGCGACGAATTGATTGTGACTATTCTTTCGAGTGAAGATAACCAAATTCTGATGGCTTGTGACTCTAGACATACAGTTGTGTGTGAGTGAAGGCAACGTTCTCCAAATACATGGCAACTTTATTTAGAGTCTGTCCTTGAGCTTTATTGATAAACATCGCATAAGAAGGTCTGATCGGAAATTTCCTTCTTGGGAAAGTGAATGGAAGTAGATTATCACTTGGTTGCATCCACAGTTTAAAAAGATTCCAAGGTTATTAATTCCCAATGTTACATTTCTCATGCAGAAAAATTCTGTATATTCTGCGTAATTGTTACGCTCTCTGAAAAGAATAATAAGAAAGATATTTATGATTGAAAATAATTATTTTCGACAATATAAGCCGTAAGTTAATGATATCGAATTAAGGTTGCTTGTGTTTGCAATATTCATTATTAGGAATTAAGAATTTATCTAATAGTTGTCACTATTTATTCTGTATTCTTAGATTGGAATAATCATTCAGAAATAGTTAATTTTTCAAGATTTAGATATCATTCTCAGATAACACTGAAAAACAAATTTTAAAAAGTGTCCCATATCTTGGTACCCTACACTTGTTCTAAGACAAGTGAAACGTGCTGATTCAAAATATACAAGCCATTTGTCCCTATCATCCACCGTTTTTTAGATATACTCCTTCAACCATTTATATTTCACTAGAACAATTAATGTTACATGGAATACTAATGAACATGGCATTAGCTAAGAAAATAGTGAGAATAGTTTGAATTTCTTGTCTGTAGACTTGTGTTTGTGCTGCGCTTTTGGCATGTCACGCTGAAGTGTCCAGCAGTAGTCAGTTAACATTTCTGAACTCCATCGACCCTGATACCGTGACTCCATCACCGAGATGTCCTGGTGAAAACGTTCACCATGTTTGTCACTGACTGAACCTAGGTTTTCGGGGAAGAAGTCAAGATGTGAGTCGAGGAGATAAATTTTGAGGGACATGTTGACCCCCAGCTGTTTGTATGCACTGATACACTTCTTCATAACATTTACATAGTCAGAAGATTTATAATTTCCGAGGAAATTGGCTACAACTGATTTGAATGCCATCCATGCATTTTTTTCAGTATCATTCAGTAAGTCTTGGAAGTGGGTGTCAGCAATTACCTTCCTTACTTGTGGACCTATGAATACACCTTCTTTCACTTTCGCATAACTCAACTCTGGAAACTTATTGCACAGGTACCGAAAAGCATCTGAGCCGTTGTCTAGTGCCTTCAGAAAATTCTTCATGAGCCCCACCTTGATGTGAAGTGGTGGCATGATAACTTTGTCACGGTCAATCAACGGCACATTTTTATTTTCTGGCTGCATTGCGGTTCTGATTGGCCAATTTTTCTTTATGTAGTGGTGCTATCTATCTCGACTGTTCCACTCGCAGATAAAACAGCAGTACTTGGTGTACCCTGTCTACATTCTCATGAGAATTGTGATAACTTTTAAATCACCACAGATACACCATTTATACTTGTGATAGCGTATTTTTTCAAGAAGTAGCGACATAGTTTCATATGTCTCTTTCAGGTGGGTAGAATATCCAACCGGTACTGATGCATATTGGTTTCCATTGTGTAATAATACTGCTTTCAAACTGTTTTCTATGAGTCGATGAACAATCGCTATGCTTTAATGTTGTGTTCCACCCCGAGGCTTGACATGAGACCTTGAACGTCCATACAGTAGCAGATAGTGTCACTCATTGCAAAGAATTTCACAAGTTCCTTGTGTCTGTGGCGAAAATGTGAAGTTGTTGTACCTGGTGCAAGCAAATTAAATTCTTTAAGTCGTGAACCGAGAAATTCAGCTTGACCTTTTGTTAGTGCTAGGTCCCGTACGAAATCACAGAGATCAGCATTGTCAATTAAATGAATATCTTCTCTAGATTGGTAGTCAGGGGTCTGATACATTGCTGGAAGATGAAAGAGAAATTTCTTAAGTTTCTTCATCAACTGTATATTCTGTAGGTGCTATTGGTATTGGACAAGCGACGGGAATATATGGAATTAGTTTAGAAACTGAAGGAACGTCTGGATACTTTATAGCTATGAGTTTTGGAGGAAAATCCGGTGACATATGACAAACAGAAATAACAGTCTGTGGTGTGGTTGCTTGACTCACACCATATCATAGGAACTCCGAATGCCAGATGGTTGTTGTTCTTCGCCTTCCTTATCCAACCGCGCAAGTTGCATGCACATGTCAAACAGTTGAACTATGGTGCCCACGATTTACCAGTGTCCACCTTTGAATCGAAGTGTAGTTCATATGCTTTCTTCAGAAACGGTGTAAAAAACTTCGGATGGGATTTGTTTGTTAGATAGCCGCACACATTGCAAAACAGATCTGGTGAATTTATACAACCTCCGGACGCCATAATATCGCCTAAAACTTAAAATAAAAAAGAAACAAATGAACGATTAGTAACGCGATATCGAAAATGTTTTAAAGTAATACCTTAAATATAACTATTTTTACAGACGACGAAAATATTGTATGGCGATGCCTGAAAAATTAAAAAAAACATGGGGGTAAAAAAAATTGATGAACGGTGTTCCATGAAAATTAATTTTTGTCGATATCATCAAAACCTGACGTGATAGAGCAAAACGGTTTTCAGATTTGAAATCATAATCAAAAACTACATTTTTAAAAAAGTAAACACCATAAAAAAGTAAAGTGTAATTAATAGTATTAATTCAATTCTCTGGGCCTGGCGCCTGGTAGGGTAGGGTTGGTAGGGTTTGGAGGTGTTCGCGGCCTCGGAGGAGGGTAGCGATTTTTTTCACGCTCTATTCTCCTCCGAACGGGTCCTATGGTCTACCCAGCCCTCTGTACAATGGATACCGGGTTTCTTTCCCGGGAGTTAATGGCGGGCGGGCGTCGGACTGACAATAAGATCTCACCTTCGTCTCGTTGTTCAAGAAGCCTTAGCTCCCGCGATCCCATCGGATCGGCCTATAGTGGGAGGATACTTTAACTTAGTAATTCAGTTTGAG
>JAFIDM010000006.1:10896531-10934763 GCA_023159025.1 Thereuonema tuberculata | reverse complement strand
GATACTTGATTACTACTTTGTTTATGCTAATATCCCCGTAAAAAAAATTTGAAACTTTTTCTGAAATATCAAGATTTCAATTTTTATACTTATAAATCTTATGCAAAACACCACAAAACGATTCAATACATTTCAGAAACGATATATCTGCGGAACGAAAGCAACGTATGATCTTCTTTACTGACTGATTCTTTCTTTGAAACCCTTAAAAATTACAGGTAATAAATAAGGTGGAATAATTTTTGTAATAACAAGATTAAGAAATCATTTCAAACAAAAAAAGTTTTCATGAATGAAAAGCTGTCATTTTCATACCAGTTTTCGTGCCACGCGTAGTCGTTTTCTAAACTGAAACTTAGGTATATGCTAAATATGTTGTCTTATATTTCGGAAGTTACCGATTTCAGAAGATTCGTTCATATTCTGCAGTTCAAAGCATAAGCAACCAACGACTTTGTTCAGTTTGAGTTTAGTGAGATTAACTTAATTCCAGCAATCAGTAATTCATTTTATAAAGATTTTAATTGCTGTCAGATGATACATAAACTAATATATAAACGGTTTTTAATACAATTGTTTCTCTCAAGATTAGTCCGAACTGCTACAGCGTTTTTGTTGTCTAAGTAAATAGGTTCTTAATCAATAAAACAAATTCTGGAAGCAAAAACATTAATCCAATTATGGTAAACTGATAATTATTTGTGTCCTGGGATCAATATTTACTGAATAAAACTGAACAGTTTGCTTTGAGCTTCATTTATTCATTTCAAATAGTGTAATGCGGATTGTGAAGTCGTGTTTGTTATTCAGGTTTCCCAATTTTTTCGTAATGTTTTGGAAGTTCTTCCCTTCCGACTACTTATAAGGAAAACAACTTTTAGTGAAAACGCACCACTATTTCGAATCAGGAACTCAGCTCTTATAACTCAATTTGAAGATTTCTCATTTGTTTGTTGAATCATTCATTATATTTGAGTATGATGTCTCTCAAAACAAAGTTTGTTGCATTTTGAAACATTGGCATACAATTATGCAGGAAATCAGAGTTACCTCACAGGCAAATCAAAAATATAATATGTGGTTTTTAACGGACGAAAGAGATTCTCAAACTTATAAAAATCTTTTTTGGAAAATATTGCCTCTAAAAATATGCGGTTTCTTCCCGGTAAATGGTGTATTGAGGAGGAAGATCCCACTTGCAGTTTCAGTTCAGAAGTTGGAGCTCCTTCTACACAGCTACAGTTTTTCCATTAATAATCACAACTTTCTTCTTAACAAGTAAAGACACCTTGAAATCATATGAAGTTAAGATGGAGTCAGATAGTTTCGACAAGTTTTCTCTACAAATAAACAAGACATTAATGTGGATCTACCTTTCAGTTAGATTCTTACAAGGCATCGTTCTTCTGTTGATTTCAGCACAATTTGCAACATATTTACGTAAATGGCATAAATTCGAAGTTGACTCCAGAATCCTCATTCCCACTACTAGCAGTGAATCTCGTTTTGTTCAGTTTGTTCTGTGGTTAGGTTTGATGGAAATGTTTACTTGCGAACTAATAACAATGGACGCTTTTAGACCTTCTTTGATTCTGTGGAATATTAGGAGTTGCTTGTTGGATTTTTTATGCACTCTTATGACTACTATTTTTGGAAGCTTTTGTGAAAAACTAAAGTTCTGTCTTGGTCATGTAAAAAACAGATTAAAGACCGCACCGAAGGAGAAACTAACAAAAGAACTTATGAAATCCAGAAAAATTTATCCAGAAGTTGTAAGACTTGTAAAGGACTGCAACGATATTTTTCAGTTACATTTGCTTCTGTCAATGGCGTCATCAATGTTTTTAATATGTACTCATTCCTATTTCATTTTGACTTTATTTTTCAATGCAGAATCAAATACATGAAAGATAGTAACTGTAGCATCCTTTATTTGCTACAGTATCTTCGAATTATTGTTTATAAGCTATTGTGGATCTCGTGTGATGGCTGAGGTAAGAACATATTTATCTAAATTTAAGCATGTTGTTGAGTTGTTGAGTAAAGTTTTTAAAGTTAGCTTACAATTTTCTAAGCTTAGATGTGAATTATAAACTACAATGGCTGCGAACTTCATTACTTTTAGTGAGTTTGAACCCCAAACACCCATATTCACTGTAAAATTTTATAGCTTTCGTATGATGGGTAATACAATGTCATACCTTGACTACAATGATCTAATATTTACCTGAAAACATGCATTAATTACAATAATTAAAAAAAATAGTTCAGATTCCCTTGGGATGTGTTCGTGCTAAAACAATCATCAAACTTACTGAATTTTGTTTTGTATTTGCAATATAGGAGGTAGCTCAATAGATTTCTTAATTATGTGCCTGTATGTTTTTTATTGTTACGTATAATTATAATTATAATTTTATTTAATTCAAATTAAATTAAATAACCTAAGATTTGTCTGTTTTTACAAATTCTTAAAAATATAATTAGTAAATTAAAAATACTAAATTTCTTTTATAATATAAATTTATTTTCATACATTATTTGTAAGTATATTGTGACGAATATCCAAGTAAGTGTAGTTTATTTACTCTGAAACAGAGAACATTCGAACTTTAACATTTTGGATGAAACAAAGCGTTGTTAAGGAATAAATTTTGAAATCTGATTAATTACGAAAACTTGCATGAACTATTCTTCTACTTCAGAATACAGTGAATGAATTCAAAGTTACTTAGAAAGTAAAGAACTTTAATTATTTTAGAAGAATTTCTTAAAGAATCGTAAAAGGTTTAAAAGAGTTATAGAATTAACTTCCTTACAAGAACTATAATGAAGATATATAGAAATCGTCAGAACCTAGATGCTTAAAGATATAAAGTCTTCTGAATATTTAATTCAAGATAAGTGATGAATTAATATAGAGTCAGATAGAACATTTGTAAAGAGTACATCTGAATTAGTATATCATACAAGTAGAAAAAGACTTTAAGTTTCACATAGGGTGAAAAAGGGAACAGTATAATAGTGCATCTGTTATAGTTTATGCTACAGGTAGAATAGGATTTTATGTTTCACATACGGTGAAAAACCAGAATAGTTTATTATTAAACTACAAGAACTTTATTGATATTAAAACTCATTTATCCTGAACTTTTAATTGAGCATAAAGATGATAATTAATTTCATTTAGCATGATATATTTGAAACTAGAACCAGTTATAAACTTTCTTATTTGTGAATGTGTTTGAAGAATTATTTAAACATAACTGATAGTTACACCACATGAATATTAATAATACTCTCAATCTATTTATACATTACTAGTTGCCTTCCTGCTTGATATTCTAATATCATAAACTTTACTATATATTACCAGAAGTTACTATTGGTTATGGAACTTTACTTTTTTTTCAATTTTTAGTCGTACTTAAGGGCGGTCACTCGTCCATGCTCATTCCGTCACTTCTCGTATCTCCCAGTACTCGGGTCGTAGTGGTCAGACAGTCTTAGCAAATACACTACAAAGAAGCACACGAATGCTGGCAGACTTAACAAAATCTCTAATTAACCTTTACTTGCAAACGTAATACGATAACATTCCTATTTTGGAGGTTAATAATGGTTGAATTGCGAAGATAAATTTTCTTTTATAACACAAAGTTCCTTAAGTTAGTTTCAATTTGTCTTACCTGCACTAATTCAATAGTTCCGTGAATTTCAGCTGGTTATAGGCGGTATTTTAGCTCCTATCCTATCCTATGCACTTAGTTAAATTTCTGAGAAAAACCACTTCGTGACACTACTGCTATCGGTTGGCGGAAAGGCACCGAAATAAACACTATCCTCCTTTTGGTGCCTGTCCCTAGCTGTATAACTAATTTAATACATCCTAGCTAATCGTTTCGCAAGCTTTGTTGGACTTAAAATTTCGGTTTCGCCATAGCCGAGTGCTTACTAGCATGCTAGCGATAAGACCGCGGCTCGGAGACGGCGAACGATAGCGACAAATTAACGTGACGAAGTGCTAAGCTGGCGGCAGAGAGAATTTTTCTCGAACACGCCGTTAAATACCCTTCGAACCGAGCGCACAAATACGTCATCAGCTCGAAAACCAATAACAGAACTTAAGTGTGTTAATCACCATAAATAGAACGTCACATTATGCAAGCATTGACCTGACCAAGAACTGACCGTTCTAATCAAAAACTTCCTTATTTGGAAATGCGTTCCGTCATCATGGAAATATTCCATCATTTGAATCCAGCTTCGCCTAATGTTTAAACTACCAATATTAAATTTAAATTCTAAAACTAAATCTAAGACTAACTTCTAAACTACATTCTAAACTAAAGAATCTTCGCATTTTACTAATTTAAATTACAATATCTTAAAAATAGAAAATCCTTTTCTATTAAATTACAACAATAAAATTTAACATTATTAATTAAATTAAATTATTACATATGGGAAAGATGAGTCTTGTCACAATATATTCAAGATCTCTATAATAATAGATTGAAATGAAACATAAATGTATTTTTTGGGGTATTAGATTTAAATGAAACTTTTTTTATTGCCAACTACATCAGCACTCAAACAATTAAAATAAAACAGACAAAATAAATATGAAACAAATACAAATAAATGTAAAACAAATACGACGTACGTTTCAGAATCTCTTAACAGATTGTCTTTTCAAATAAACATAAGGATAAAAGAAAAACAAACGACTTGGATTAAGGCCTATAACTGCGATGTTTCAAATCTACACCCTAGCGGCCAGATTAGAAAACACACGGAATATTAAATGTAAAAACGCTATAATACAGGACCATAGACCATATTCAAGCACATTTTTTGTAGACAGGTCCTGATTGTAACTCTGAACCGTTCTAATGACACATGACTCGTAGAATTCTCGAAGGTATCTCAATTTACGTTTACCTAAAATAATCACATCTTCAGAATTTAACCGATACCCCGTACTTTTATAGTGTGTTGCGGTGCTGTAGTTTTCATTGTTTTTTATATATTTTCAGATCCAAAATCTTCAGTTTATATTATTGCACTTGGCCTCAAAATTCACATCGAAACATTTTAATGAGCAAATTCAGGTACATTTACTAAATTTCATCTTAATAAGTAATGAAAGAAAACCTTAAATCTTGGAATGAATTACCAATTCTTGCCTGAAAGCCTCAAACTTATCATTCTAGATGTTTCTGAGCATGATCTGTGCATCTGAGCACTCAGCTGTCTTTAGTGCTTCTGGATTATTTCAGATAAATTTAGGCACCTTTACTACGGTAAGAACACTCTACAAAATATTGGTTTCTTAATTTCACTTAGTAATAGCTTGTTTTTTCATTCAATATTATCTAAGATTAAAAAAGAACATTGAACCATTAAAGCCACCGTGGACGTTATGAGAAAAACTGTCCCATATTACAAATTCATATTTATAGATCAAACTTTGTTATTTCGAAACAGATGATTCTTCTTTTAAGAATATTTAGTTTCCATTCACAGTAATCTTGATCTATGATCTATGACCTATGATTTAATTTTGATCTATGATCATTTTGAAAAGTTGGAGAATTAAATCAGTTACCTGTGTAAATAATTATAAAATGTAATAATAAAGTAAAACAAAAGCCCAGTATAATTTATACTAATTTCTTTTCTATTCATACTCACAAGGAGAGGTTATATCCTGTATCTCTCCAAAATCAATGCCATTTTGTGGGATGAAAATGCTCACGGAGTACTTCAGAAATATATGTGAGTTGTGGGGGCCAACCAAGATTGTTTTAGAGATATTTCAGATTGTTTTCATCGATTTTTGAATATTAACTTATTAACTTCGTGTTGTTATGGTGCTTAAGACTTCCGTCTGACAATCTCACTTGTCAGAATTCAAGTTTGATGAGCGGAATTTTTTTGGTTTCTTATGTTCTTTCTTTTTTTTCCTTATTTTTCTTTTCTTTTTCTCCCCCCGTTTGTTTTCTTTTTGTTTTTCTTCTTTCTGTAAGATAATGTAGGTTTGCGTCTTTTTTTATTAAGCAGAAAAAGAATATACAATTAGAAATAAATAAATAACATTTTCCTTAACGTTTTGTTGATAAAAAGTATTTAAATTTATTAAAAATAAAATAAGACATATACTTTATTATTATGCAATTCAACTGAACTTTTCTTTAATCTTTTTTTTTTCTTTTTCCTATACTAATACGCTTTTTACAGTAACATAAAACAAAGAATGCACATAACATAAAACTAAACACAAATTCAATGAGCTATTTTTTGATATTTGTGCTGGAAATCGGAGACAAGTACTGTTACAAGGTTTATTGGCCTCCCATCAGTCCAATCCGTCTAGCATACCTAGCTCAGTGAAATGGGACAATATACAAAACGGACAAACATACAAATCAATGAACCTTGAATTACAAAAACATCAAAACAAAATCAAGAATAAAAAGGGGTAAATAATTAATCCCCGCTAGCGTTTAGCTTAGCATCAATGGATTAGTTTATAACAAGGTTAGTATTCTTCTTCATATCTTCATCATAATTAATAATAAGTATCAGTAATGATACTTATTTGTTGTCATAAATGCAGACAGACTTATTGTTGATATAATTCAAAAAAAGGAAGCTTGAGAAAGCAAAATGATTACAATTTTGCGAAATATTGCCAAATAAATGAAGGAGTATTTTATGAAGTCTAATGTACTTTATATTAAACAAAGTTAGTAATTAGATAAGAAATTTAACGTGCATTAGATTAACATTTTACAGTAAAATAAAACAAAGAACGCACATAACTAATCAAAACATAAATTCACTGAGCTATTTTTTGATATTTCTGCTAGAAATCGGTCATTGATTTGTATGTTTGTCCGTTTCGTATATTGCCCCATTTCACTGAGCTAGATATGCTAGACGGATGGGACTGATGTGCGGCCAATTAGCCTTCAAACAGTACTGTCTCCTGTGGAAATGGCCAAAGAGTTTAACAATATAAGTATTTCAAATTGTAAAAATAAGGTGAAAATTGAAGAATTAGGAGAATAACATTTGTAAGTATTGTTGTAACAATACAATTTCATGAAATTTTTAACAATACAATTTTTATTTCATATGTCTCACATATGTATCGTTTTCCTCTACTTGTTTGTAACGTATTGTTGTTGTTTTTAGGCTTTGAAAAAGAAAAGAAGACATGTCTTTTCGAAAATTAAGAGATATTTATTTTAATAAATGTATTGTTTTATACATTTATTTTTGTTTTATTTTGAAGATTTGAAGACTTTTCAGTACTGTCTCCTATTTCTAGCACAAATATCAAAAAATAGCTCAGTGAATTTATGTTTTGTTTAGTTATGTGCGTTCTTTGTTTTATTTTACTTTAAAATGTTTCGAATGCACGTTGAATTTTTGTCTAATACGCTTTTCTCTTAGCATTTTTAATTTATAATTGGGGGGTAGGGAAGGGAGGTTTGGTTTGGTCATTCATGTATTAATGCTTTTTCTGAGGTGTTCCCTATCAACACATCAATCCTTTTACACATTTGTAAGAATGCTAATTGTTCAACTTTTCAATAATAAATCTTTAATCAATAATTTTGTTAATTTAGTATTATGTAAAAAGCATGTACATAAAAAAAATAATTTTTCGAAATGAAATGAATGTTAATTATTTTTAAATCCTTAGTTGATTCAATCTTAAACTATGGTCTGGATTGCTGGATTTTTATGAATAAGAAACAACCGGAAAATATTAATAAGATCTTTTTTAAAATATTAAGTAATGTTTTTGTAGATTTTATAAAAAAAATAGAGGTGAAAAAAATCGTATTAGAAAAAAATTTAAAATATTAACAATAGAAGAAAAATTCATATATAAAGTAATAATAAAAAAATTCTTTGAAATAAAAAACGAAAGAAATAGATGTAAAGAAGAAAAAAAACTAGAAATAACTGGCTCAGCACTTTAAATAATAGTAAAATTAGAAATAATTATGTATATCGATTAAATGGTCACATAATATACAAATTATTTAAACAAATTTAAATGGGAAAATTATGAATTTCAAAGAATTAAAAATATAAAAGAAAGACTAATTTATGACATTATTAATGAAAATATTAAACTACAAATACTAAAAGATAAATATTAAATTACTATAAGTCGTAAGCTATAATATTACTATAATATGTTAAAGTAATTACTATAATAATTATTAAATTATTATAAGATAATATTAATATAAAGATTAAATTTCTTTCTTTGTACTTTTAATTAGCTTTTTCTTACTATTATTTTATGCAATTAAGCAATTTATTAAAATTATCAATCTAATTTAAATTATTTTTTAATAATATATTCAAATTAAACTATCAGTGCCAATATTACAGATGTGCATTTGTATAAGCACACCTAATAGAACAGAGGAACATTAAAAAAAAAAGAAATTAGAACTAAAATAATTTATTTAAAAACCAAAAACAGGCATTACCATAAACAAGTAGTAGGATAAAAACCTCCATCTTTGGAATCTATACAACTTGATTATTAAAAAAACCCATTTCTATATATTACTATATTTTAACTATATATACAATTAAATTATAATTGAATACTTTCAGTGTCACACCATCCATCGATTTAATGTTTCAAGTATTAGTTTTAACATTAACGAAAAGAAAAAAGAAAGATTATGTAGAAAAGTTTAGTTAAGTTGCATAATTATACAACATCTCCAATTTTATTTTTAATAAATTAAAATTTTCATAATAAAAAAAGTTAAGGAGAATATTATTTTTTTTTTTTTGTAATCGTATATTTTGTCGGTTCTTATCATAACTGGGGGGAAAAAATGAACCAAACGAACATTATCTTACAGAAAAAAAGAAAAAAAAAGAAAGATTGTTCCTCACCAGCCTTGAATCTCAGATCCTGAGACAGTTGGGCAAATGTATTCACCACCGGACAACAACAACACGTAGTGGAGTTCAACAACAGGAAGTTAATAACCTAATACTCAAAACTCGATGAAATCAATCTCAAATATCTAGAACACTTTTGAGGGTTGGCCCCACAACCATTTTATATTTTTTGAAGTACTTCATGTATACTTTCATCCTACAAAATGGCATTGATTTTGGAGAAACAGGGTATGACCTCTCCTTGTCAGTATTATTCTATAGTAATGAAATAAGGAAAATGGAATTTATTTTATCTCTTGATTAAAAATATTTTTACTATTTATATTTATTTTTCAGATCTCTGGAGTCATTGTTACATATTTACTGGTCCTTCTTCAATTCCAACTTGGCATTCCAAAAGAGAATTCAATGTTCAACAGCACTGCATAGTGGGCATAATTAATACAACTAAGTTTCTTTAACACAGTTTTATATCAAACTTTTAGCATTCACTAGCACATTAGGGTGCTGATTGGGCAGCAGCCAGCGCCCGCCAATATTTAGGCGCCCAAAAATTAATGAATTAAAAAATATATACTACATTTTAAAGTTCAGAGGAATTCGCGTCGTTACGCATCATTTACGTCACATTCGAATTTATTTATGTGGTATACTGCATTTATTGGTATCGAGCTTCACACTTAGTCACTTATATAGAGTCAGTGCTTTTGATACGTGTGTTCAATTAAAAACGCTGTGTTTTTGAGTTCTACAATTTTACTAATAATTTGTGTGGTGTATTAATTACGTGTATCTGACAAGGCTATGATCATTTTTACTGTTTGATGATCAATTTGATCCAGAAATCAGTTTAATGCAGGGGCTCAGACAAAACTTTCAGTCAGGGGCTCCATGCAAGCTTGATGAGCCTCTGTGAAGGATTGTTAGACGCTGTACACTAAGCTTCCTCAACAGAGATCCACAATTCTCTAATATTACCTGTGGGAGAACCGTGGCACTGATGTCAGATTGAATCGCTTCTTTCTTGAGTTCTATGGATTCAAATGCGGAGAATTACTGGGCCAACCCATAACTCCAAATTCAGAGGAATTCAACTCCAAATACATTCTTACACCTCAATACAATAGGGGCCAAAGTTCCTTTTTGTCATATAGACTTTATGGCACAATCTAACAGATCATAGAGGAATATACCTTCAGCACTAGAAGAAGAGTCCAAATCCGTTCTTTCTAACTCCAACAATCGAAATTTAAGTTTTGGACTACATCGAAGAATGGCTCAAGTCCCCGACATGGGCCTTTCTTTGAGTAACAGGGCTTTCGTTGCTGTAGTTCACAACGCCACCGTTGCACTCAACACAACCAATCTGTGTACAGATGCAAATGACGATGAAGTCTATGTAAAAAGGAGGAGAAATGAGGCCAATTGAGTTCAAAATAAACGAAAAAAAGAGTTCGCAAGATGTATGTTATGTTTTTAGAAAAGCATTATCCCGAACAATTCGTGAGAGTTAAACAAGGTAACGATCACGAAAGTTTTGATTGTTCAATTAAGTAAAAATTTTACCTTGAATATTTTAACACAGATTTTAATTACGGATTTGGACGTAGAAGAACCGATGTATGTGGCTAGAAGCCAAAATAGCTTGCGAAAAAAATAGTATTGTCAGAAACAAATTACTATTGAGTAAGTCATCCGTCAGCTGCAGAGAACGAGATAGGGGAAGGCCAAACAGAAGCCTTATACTTTGACTTTCAACAGAACATCTCATTCCCTCATCTCGCAGTGAATTTACGTTTTGTTTAGTTATGTGCGTTCTTTGTTTTATTTTATTGTAAAATGTTTCTAAAATATGTAAAATATGTAAATATGTAATGAGTCGGCAATGCTTTTTAACTTCTGTTGTATAGTTTCAGCGAAAAAGATGAAAAAATTGCTACGTATATTGGCATGTAAAAGCATATTTTGCCAACACACCACAGTATAATTCAAATAAAGACTAACTCCAGCTCTTTCAATATTTTTTTCACAGTTACGGTAAAACTTGTCCGAAGTCAAAAATTTGTCAGACTAGTTTAATAGATCTTAGAAAATTGAGTAGAAACGTTTGGTTTGTCCGAAAAATAAACAATATTGTAGAAACAATTTTTTCCTTTACTGAAAAATTTCGAATACTGGATTTCGGTCCTTGTTGTATTGAAGCATTCAATTTCGAGACTGAGGATTTGAACAATTGCTGAAGAATCCATTTTCTTCTGAGAGACTGCATAACATGAATGAGTGCAATTGATCCACAATGATCGTAACTACGACCTGGCAATCAATGTATCACGAGTAAACGATCTACAAAATAATTGAGCCACCTCTGTCCTGTACTGTCGCTCCTTGATAAGCGGAATAAGTTGTCTCAAATAGCGTTTTCTCCAACACGGAATCGTCTAGCTGCCCTTACACAGTTTGAACTGTACAGTTTGAACCCTTAAGCGTCTTTGCATCGTTCACTGGCGCTGTTCACGAACTTTGACGAGGCGCAGATCCTGTGCTTTCAGATCCGCAGTGCGACTCCCAGTGGACCTTAGATTCCGAACTGTTCAAACGCACCTGAAAGGTGTATCCAAGATTATACGGTTAAATGTTACAAAGCGCGTGAGACGGCGCTGTCCATGATTGTCCTGAGTTTATCGTTGAAAGCTGGATGTCTTCAGGGCTGCACAGTAGCCACAGTAAATCCCTGAAATTCTTGCACTTGAAAATTTCACTTTGATTTTAGAGCTACCATTTTCACTAATATTATAGGACAACTGTGAAATATAGATTTAATTTAGAGATGAAAGAATAAAATCAAAGTAATGTACTTACCTGCCTTTTCCACACATTAAGATGTTTATACAATCAAATTAAGATTAGAAAAATGACGATTAATGCTAAGTAAAAAAAATAGATCGTCATTTCTTATTTAAGTACGACAAAGCTAGTGTTATCTGCACCCGTGCAGCATGTTGTTTGTTAATTAGAGATACACAGTTAATTAATAATTAATAATAATTAATAAGTTAATATTTCTCAGTCTTTTTACTTTTTATATTTCCGTAATTTTGATCTTGAATTCAATAGAATGACTTAGTGTTTCTTAGGCTTCCTTAATTTTGTTAATCCACAAATTTTCATCTATAATTCCTTCATAATAAATAGGTGACCGAGAAGCTTCTGTAAACAATTGGAGACAAACAGGAATCACTCTACAGCCCTTTTAAACTATAAGATGTTAATGTCAGTGTAACCCAATACAATGTAAATTGTAGCCCATTGGTAAATAACCCTATTAATATTAAAGCATGATGCAAAACAGGCACTTAGCCTTAAATGACTTGTTTTCATTGCGGTTATTGAGATAATTATGATTATTACTAACTAATGTGCTTTGCCCAATTACATTAGCGGAACTAAATGACGGCTTAGTGTTGGCTTGAAGTCGATGTTTTAATAAACAGCATCTGCAGGTTATTAATGACTTCAAATACAATAAAAAGTTCTATTCATTTAAAGAATGATGATTTTTAAAGAGTATCATAAAAATCTATAACTTAAAATACTTGTAGCTACAATTCGAAATAGATTTTTTTACATATTTCTAAAATTAGAAAATATGTCTAGAGTTTAACTTAATACCAAAATTGTGTTTCTTTCTAATAATAGTCCGGAAATTATTTATATGTATTATTTTAACGATAAATATATTTGGTAATAATGTTAAGTATTATTAAAGTAGAATATTATTATTTATATTGTTTTTTGAGCTTGACGAATGTTTTGATAATTAAAATTTCTCCGCTATAAGAAAATTAAAGCAAAAATAAAAAAATAGTTTCTTTTTTTAAAAAACTTCCATTCTCCAACAGAATTTCAATTCAGATTTTTTCATAAACTAAAAATAGATGAAAAGAACTCATTTCATGTCAAAATTAAACTGAGTATTGGAATTTTATTTCAGGTGAAATGAACTTTCTTGTTTCTTTTAGTAAACAAACAGGTAGCAAAAGAAAAAAATAATGGTTTTATATCCCATCGATTCTTGTTTCACAGATAATAAATAACATTAAACATTATATAAAGATATTTGTTTCCGTAATTCAAGCTCCTTTCTTTCTTTCTTTCTTTATTATACGGATTTATAAGATACCATGTCAATATGGAAGTATATTCTTCTCTGATATTCACTAAAAAAAAAAAAAATAATAAAATAACAAAAAGAAAGAATCTTAATTGCTAAAAACTAATTTATAAATTAGAAATTATCTTCAATGATAAAATACATATTTTAAATCGGAGTATACGTACATTGTGAAAACTCTGTATTGGCGTTGGCACATGAGCAGTACAGCGAGCAGTCGCACTTGATTTCGGTCAAAATTTACATTATGTTTCATTTACATCCGTGAATTTGAAATAATGAGGAAATTGCCGGCAAATTTTCATATTGTAATAGTATTTAGCAATGTCGTCTGTATAATCAGAATCTTTTTGAAATAATTAATAGGTCAACTGGGTTTTAAATAATATTGTATTTTAAAAAGAGAAATTTTTAGCAACAGTTGCTAAACTTTGTTACTACCGGTAGACGACATTCCTTGAAATTATATAGAATTATTTTTTTATTGGAAAAAACATATCTAACGTGCGGTTGTAATAATAACAAGGTAGGGACCATTACCACACAAAGCATTAATAATAAAAACATATAAAAATGACATGTTTCAATGAGCCACTCTAAAAAAAAAAAAAAAAAAAAAAAAAGCTCTCTTCATGAAAAATAAAAAAAACAAACTAAAATTCCAAAGAAAAAGAAAGGAGTAATCAACAATGGGTCGTCGTCACATGACTTTGACGCTGATTAATCCTTTCTTTTTCGTTTGAATTTTAGATCGTTTTTTATTTCAGATGACGAGAGTAATAGTAATAATGCTTAGTGTGGTAATGGTCCACCACCTCCTTATAATTTTTTTTTTTTGTTTAATTGTCTTTGCAATGTATTTGATTTAGTAAAAGCTAATTTATTAATTAAACAAGAAGTTACTGAATGAATATAAAGACTACTTTTCTTTGATGTTCTACATTAAAATTTCTTTTATAAAAGTCCTGAAAACGACCCAAATTTAAAGTCTGCAGAGACCCTGATATAAAGCTCTACCTACTGTCTTCACGAATCAGTGTTAGATGTTATTTTATCTAACAACATCAAAAGCACAACGAATCAGAATTGGCGAAGAAAATTCTATAACAAAAAACAATTTTCTTGAAAGCATCTGCAGTCAATGGATACAATAGCTTGAAGCGAGAACATCAGTGGCAGGGCGAACCTGCAGGAAAAGTTATAAGGAAATTCTTATTTAGTTAATGAGTAATTTCTAATAAAAATTGAACATTATATTTGAATGGTTGAGAACCAGGTGATTCATGTCGCAAAAGCACATATTGTATGAAACCTTGCTAATATGCATCATTAAAGAATATATCATTCAGTGACATAGTGGTTCATGCAATACTGCTATTTCATCACAAAAATCATCTTAATTTGAGAAGTCAAACTGCAATTAACTTTGCTTCCAATTACTTCAAAACTGTTGGAATATTACCTGAACCACTCAGGTTTTCAACCACTTGTAAGTTATAGGCCATCATTAAATAATTTATTATTACTATTATCGAATTACAATACGAGTGGTTGAGAACCAAAGTGGTTCATGTAACATTCCAACTGTTTGAGGTATTTGAAAGTAAAGTTTATTGCAGTTTGTCTTCTCAAATTAAGATGAATTAAGATTAAGATAGTTTTTGTGATAAAATAGTAGCGGTAATACTTGGACCATTATGTCACCGGATGATATACGCTCTACGTAATATTATAAAGTGCTCGGCCATCTCCCATGTACAGATTGTTCGTTATAGATATTTGAAGAAGAGATTTCTTTAGATGGACGTTGGTTGATATAGATGTTAAATGAAAATCATAGCTTATATACGATACTCCTGGCGACGAATTGATTGTGACTATTCTTTCAAGTGAAGATAACCAAATTCTGATGACTTGTGAATCTAGACAAATTTTCCTCTTTGGCGGAGACTTCAGACAAATTTTACCTGTAGTCAAGAATGGCCGAGATTACGACACTATTAACAGTTCTTTGAAAACATCTCATCCTTTCTCTCGTTGTCCATTTCGATACTAATCGATTATCGATGATAAAACGATGGTTTATATGAGATAATCCAAGAATAATCGATTCCAATGAAAGGGGTTAAAGCAACATTTTTAAGTTTTGAATACTCTTTTCAAGCCATCTCTTTTTCAAGCATAATAAAATTGGAATAAGTACAACAAAACAAAATAGTTGGAAGCTTAAACAAATTTCAAAAACACGTGAATCAATAAGTTTAGTTGTTTTTACAAAAATATATTAATAAGGTACAATTCAATTATTAAAAGTAATAATAAGAAGAAAATAAAATTTAAGATAATCTAACAAAACTCGATTCCAAAGAAAGCAGTTAACGCAACACTTTGAAGTTCAATAATGCTCATTTTGAATTTGTCGACTTCCTCGTGACAATAAAAAATGAAAAACCGTTTTCCATTGTTGCACTAACATTGGGGCACAACAACAACACAACAATTGCGGAGATATAAGTCAAAAAACAATATGAGAAGAGTTGTAGTCCCTATGGCCTAATGGATAACACGTCCGACTTCGGATCAGAAGGTTGCAGGTTCAATTCCCGTCGCGGAAATTTAATTGTAAAAATTATTGTTATTTTCCATTCGCACAGAAAATTGCGCCGGACAGACAGACAGACAGAGAAATAAAAGATTTTAGTAATATAGATTAGCTGTTCCTGGCATGCGTTGCAATGCCACTCAAAGAGAGAAAGGTCCCGGTGTCAGTCGAGGGTGGGATACTTAGGTCCTGGTATCGCCTTCCACCCATATGGGAGCGGATTTTCCAATTTTTGCATTATCTAGCAAGATGTTCAGTTTGATTACCGGTGTCCGAGAAGGGGCCCTAAATGTAAGGTCCCGGTGTCGGTCGGGGGTGGCTCACTTATGTCTACCACCGATGTCGGTCGGTGGTAGAACACTTATGCGGTTGTGTCGCCTTCCTCCCACCCAAGTGTTGTGTCCGTGCGCCCCATAGACTTTTTCAATAGACTTGTGGACCCGAGAAGGTGCCCTTACATTTAGGACCACAAGTCGATTGAAATTTTTTGAAAGCATGGGCATGCCGCCCTTCGTAAAACAGTTCTTGTTAGAAGTTCTCCTTACAATATTTCTAATTTCTGCCGCCACTGGCAGCACCAGTCACATGCACGATCCCTATAGCTCGATCGCTAAGTTGTCGGACTCATATGCTGAAGGTTATCGGTTTGAATTCATGTATCTACTGATTTTTTTTTTATCCTCTTAATAATTTTTTCTCAATGTCGCCATGGCTTGCTTTTCTTTTCTTATTTTCCTAACTTTTTTTTCCTAACTGTTTTTTTATTTTTTCTTACGTTAATGTACTTCCTTTTTTTTATGACCAATTTTAATTTTTTTACTTTTTGGGTAGCCCTTAAATTTATGCTTTAGCACAAAATAATATTCATTTATTTCTTTTGTTTTTGTATTATTAAATATAAGCCAGTATTTTACGAAGGCCGTGCTGGCGTGGCCGTGCGGTCTAGACGGCAGGTCTGCCGTTGCGGCCAGTGTGTCAGTTCCCGGGTTCGAATCCCGGTCGTGGCATGGATGTTTCTTTATTCTTTCTTCTTCTGTTTCTCCTTCTGTCCGTTCCCGTTTCTTTACCCTGGCAGTTAGGGTTAAAATGCATCTCCCAACCCGCAGTTGAAAGTCAGCGTGGGAGACTAGACTTTCATCCCCCCGAGACAGTGAGCTGTCTGGGGGAGGCCTTCGTCCAGCAGTGGGCTGATAACGGCTGTTAGATAGATAGATAGATTTTACGAAGACTTTGCAACCAACCTCGTAATAAAAATACTTACATATACTATTTTTAGACGATTAACTAAATGATTGATTTACTTAATAGAAGATGGTCTATTTGATAGTTTTACGATTATTAAAAAAATTACAAATCATAAATCAACGAAATTTTTTTCATTTATTGAAAACATAAATATCAACGACAGAATTCATTTAATTTAAAGTTTATTTAGATCAAAAGTAATTAAAAATAAAATTTTAATTAAAAGTAAAATATGTTCAGAAAAGATATTATACAGCCAGCAGGTGTAATTTCAGGACTAAATGATAAGAATTTTTTTTATTTTCAATTTCTTTGAACAAGTAAATAAAGAATCGGAATGAACATAACAGAAATAACCTGAATGCCATCGTATTCTGAAACCAGGTAATTCAAAAATTTAGAAATTCTAAATACAAAGACCAAAATTAAATAATTTGATTTAATTTGAAATTATTAAAATAAATTAAAAAAACAAAATCAAAATCTGATTAAATCGTTTATATAAAAATAATTTAAAAAATTCAAAAGAAATGGAGTTTATTTAGTCGAAAAATAGATTCAAATAAATTAATCAAAATTTGGATTTTTTTTTACATTTTAACTAATTTAAAATTTACAATCGAATAACGATACAAGAGTTTAATATCTCTTCTAAAACTCCCCCGCCTAATTATCTCTTTTACTGTTCAGTGTTTCACAGCAGAATTCACGTTTGACCACTGTTATTTTGACAATCTTCTAGTTTCCAGTATTGAACATTTGAACAAAGATTCGAGGAAAAAATATATACAATTACTGAACAACTTTTCCTGCCTCCATATTAATCGAAACCCATTCTCTGAAACATTGTTCAGTGGGTGCACAGATGTTTTTTTAAACTTTTAACTGTAAATATATGTACAGTATAAATAAAGTTGAGTTTGATAATTTCTTATTGCACGTAGCACTACTTTATAAAGTTGGGGATTTTTACATTTTCTTTACAGATGGCTGCAAAGGAATGTCGTATGGCGCAGCAGCCATCTGCATTCAGAAAGCTTAGTAAAATTTTTATGTAATTCTGCTAGTCAAATATCACTCTTTAATGCAAAGTTATGTGCTGTTTTTCTAGCCTCTAAATATACACTTCAGGGAATATAATGTAAAAAAAATTTCTACAGCTATTTTGAAAGTATTCTAATGTTCTGATAGGTAATTACTCTCTTATAGTTCATTTCTCCTATGGAAGTTAGTACATTTAGTTTTTAACACCGTGCTTTTCATCTATCGTTACTTCTGTGGGTTAGTACAATAGACCTCAGATCGCAGTGCTTGGCTTCCCTGCCACCCACATTCACCTCAGATAAGTTTTTAACACAAAATTTTGATAATTAAAATATTCTCTTTTGAAATGCTTCCTAAACTTGAGAATTTAAATATTTATTATACGTATACGTAGATAATAATCTACTTAAAATATTTAAACTGAAAAAATATTTAGTTGTATAAACATTTAAAATTCGGATATTATGTTTATATAAATTTCCAGATCACGCCATCAAGATTTGATATAGACTACGTTACGTTGTCTCTACGAAGATTGCCTTATACTTAAAAAATATTGTAATATTCCTTCTAAAATAAGTCTTATTGTTCTAAAAATCTTTATTATTCATTAGACAATTAAATAGGTATACATTTTTTTTTGTTTTCCTCCTCATCATTGATCTTACATGAATATAAGCTTTTCTACTTAATTACTAATGTGAACAAAACAACATTTAAAGTAAGATTTCATTCTTTTATTTCTTAAATATTCTATACTCTTTGAACAACAATTCTTTGGGAAATATTTAAAATCCGAGAGACGTTAAATATATTCACAATCAATTCAGTATTGTAACAAGAGGTTATATTGTTATTAATATTAACAACAGTGTAATTGTTAACAGTGTAAAACAATAAATCCATGTTGCAGTACAATGTGCAGTTTGTGTGTGATACATGTTAATTTTTTTTATTGTTGTGGAGATCAGTAACCGCTATTAAACGTCGAATGAAGATGGCGTGTCTTTTACTGCGTCTTTTGTTGTGATATAGATTGGACGAGTTGAGAAATATGTCATTATATTTATCAAGTAAAATGTCCAACACATCATCATTAAGTAAAATGTCCAACAACTATCATCATTAATAGCGATAGAGTTGGAGATTATAGGATTTACAGTTCAAACTCAGTCATCGAATCACGACATCGTCAATACTACTGGAAAGAGATAAGTAATTTCCATACACTGTCATTAACAGATTGAAATTAATATATTGGATACAGATAAGATGAACTGCATTAGTTATTAAAGAATGCCAGTCAATTTCCCAGTATGAAGAAGATCCAGTGTTTATGCTAAATCTATATAGAAGAGATTGAGTTGTATTAAATATGTTTACTTTTCCTTTAAACTTTTCCGTTTCATTCAGGTTTATTTGATGCCGCGTAACATTAAAGGTTTATTTTCGACAATTCGTTGGTGCCCACTATATAATGCAGTTGAACATTGTATTTTCTGCAGATGGCGCGTCTTTCACTGCGTCTTGTGTTGTGATATGGATTGGACGAGCTGAGTCGTTGATCGAAAAATGTCCTCATATTTATCAAGTATAATGTGCAACTACAAAAAATATGTTCGTGCTGCAGCTTTCATGTAAATCTATTTAGAAGAGATATAGTTGTATTAAATTTCTTTACTTTTCCATTTGACTTATGCATTCAGGTTTTATTTTAATGCCATGTAACATTAAAGTTTTATTTTCCATTTTTCAATTGGAAACATTTTATTGAGAGAACATAATTAACAAAGTTCAGATGTGCATATAAGAGTAATAAAAAAAAACGATAAAAATTAAAGCTTCACAGAATTAAAGAGTACGTGAAAATTAAATTACAAAAGTAATTGGAAAAGATAAAATAAATATTTAGTGCTCTTACAGTAAAGATTTATCATACCATAAAGCAACAAGTGAAAAAATGTATGTAAAAAGCATATAAAAATAAACGTATCACAGGAAAAAACCACAAAGTAATCAAAATAAACCATGACACATCACCTCTCTACTCGAATCAGGCTGTTTATTTGGGTTGGATTGATCACATATGCCTGTAATGTAGCGTCAGTTGAATTGCTAGCAGTCGTCGATCGACGCGGATATCAGATTAAAATAATGCGATGTCATAAGTGCAGTAATTACATGGATAATATGGAGATATCTTCTGAGTACCATAACCTCTTTGACAGCAAGTGGCTAACTAGCGAGGATATTGTAATGACACTCAGTCGAAAAGAGACGTAGAATTCGAGGGAAGACTGAAGAAATCCCCTCCAGGTGTTTTCCAGCATTCGGACGGATAAGAGCAATGAAAGAAACGCCCATGTCTTATTAGCCAGGATTACTTTCTGCCAATCAGCTTATCTCAAAGCTAAAACTGCCCTTAATATTGTTGAAGTACAAATTTAACTAATGGAACACCTCTAAAAACATTAAATGCAACTCGAAACAACAGACAACCCTAAAGAAATGTGTACTTGCACTATGAAGTGGAAAATTGATTTATCTTCGGAACATCAATGGAAATAGCAGAACGCCCAAACACAGTAAATACGGAGGGGACTTATTTTCAAACTATAAGATCGAAATATTATCCGGAAAAGCAGCTGCAAAGGTAAAACAATCAGTAAAGACATTTAAACACGCTTATGATGTGTCATTTTCTCCAGTCTAGAGCAAGCAAATCACATAAACTTGGGGAAAGAATGGGAAACTGAAATACATCGAACTTGATTCTAACAGAAGCTCATGTTATATGAATTAAATAACGAACCGAAATCAACATCGGCCAAGACGAACTCTCAGAATAACTATACATCAAAACAAAGGGAACAGAGAAGATGAACCACTAGAAATTCACACACAGAAAAACACAGGCTAGAAGCGGATTCCTGGTGTCCGTTCCAAATCGTAAATAATTGATCTGGGAACACTTCTACTAAATAACATCACATCCACTAACAAAGCCAAAAAGTAGCACACGACTTCAAACACCGGCTCAAAACATTCATTCTACGAAAATATATAACAACGACCTAAGAAACACCGCAGGCTACAACGCCACCAAATCTCACAAAAACTCACAGCATTCACCTGACACAAACTCCCAAAGTATCTACGCACTGCGCCTTCTCTGCTACCTACACAATAATACAATGAAAAATAATGATATAGAATAAGATAAAAACAAGCAATCCAAATAGAAATCCACACCATAATAATAAAGGAGAATAACAAAATGAATCTACTAGTAAAAAGACTAAATCAACTTCATCTGACCTTCCAATTACTACAACCACAATGTCTTCCTCCTCCTGCAATGAAATCAAAGGTTTTTCGACATCCAAATTCAACACTGAAGCAAAGATAACCAGGGTAATATGCTTCCCCTCATATTTATCCCACTGTTTGAATCGCAACTCCGGAAAGGAACCAACACATATCAAGTTATTTGCCCGAACTACGTCTTTCCCAGGACTCGTCTCGAGCATCCATGATGCAAAACAAACACCACGAAATATTGTAATTAGATATGTAATTAATCAATGATAAAACCAATGGAAATAACAGTCAGAACATTCTGAAAAAATAATAAATTCTCACTCATATATAACTATAAAAGTAGAGCATTGCAATAAAAACTAAACTACCCCAGTCCGGCTATCTAAGAGTCAACAAAATGCGGCACTCCTAAGGAACAACTTAACCGAGCACGCTATCATCAAAATACGCCAGTTTAACTAATCACACTCTACTATCAATCTTTGTCACGAAAAATATTCCTAATGAACAATCAAAAACATTAAAAATGACAGCTAAACCACGCTCTTTCGGCTACCAATTTTGCGTCACGAAAAAACTGAAAAAAATTAAATTTGAAAATAAGAGTAAAAATCTCTTCCGCTCTGCTACCAATTTGATGCAGATTAAAAGTTAAGTTATGAGAATAAAAGAATAATAACTATATTTTGAAGTCAACGCATTATATTAAAAGAATTATACATATATGTGTGTGTGTATAATATCTGCTAATAATGTTCTGGGTCCGAGAATGATGATAATAGTATATAAATATGAAATTACCCCTCCGACTAAAAGGAGAGTAAAGAAAATACATAAGGATGAAATTGAACAAATATTTAAATCATTCCTTAATAATTAATAAACTATAAACACAAGTAATTACAAATTGAAATAAAAAAATGAGCAGTTCTAGAAAGCATTGTCTTTTCAATTGATACAAGTTGTTATTCTAAGCAAATGTGTATACGAGAAGGACCGTAGATTAGTTAAAAAAATGGATAGTGCTTACAGCTTTGTTCGTCACATAAAGATTGTTGTTGGGGTCCTATGCTTCCTAGTTATTTTCGAAGAAAGATTTTCTGAAGAGAACATACAAATCAAAATTTTTTAGATATTTCACTCTTGTAGAACGATCTCAATCCAACACACACATCCGCCACCGAGTATCCTGGCATTAATTAGGCAAAATGTTTTCGGCAAAAGTAGGCTTAACTGCAACTGCGATCACTATTGCGTTGCTTGCGGGAACTTGATGAACTTCTGCTTGTTCAGTGAACGCACCAGATGGTAAATTTTAGACTTCGACAGGTTCTTGGAAAACAAAGCAGTTCTCAACTGCTCGCTTCCATTTGCCAAAGTTTGCTTGCAACAGTGACTGAAGTTTTATTTCACATATTCCACAGTCATTTCGGATGCCACATTTTTTCAGTAGTCAGCAATCATCTCTCTCTTTATAAACAAAAACTTCTTTTTCTCTTTTCTCTGATTGTAAAAAAAACCTTAGAATTGATGTAAGATAAGATGACTGATTGACGACCGTATGAATTATAAACATTTTATCAAGAGAAAGTAATTAACAAAGTTCACATTTGCATATAAGGGTAAAAAAAAATAACGATAAATATTGAAGCTTCGCAGAATTAAGGAATGTATAAAAATGAAATCATAAAAATACATGGATGTAAAATAAAATAAATATTGACTGTTCTTATAATAAAGATTTATCATACCAGAAACAAGGAGTGAAATATATATCGATATATATAAAGGATATAAAAATATACCTGTCACTGGAAAAAACACAAAATAACCAAAATAAACCGTGAAACCTCTATACAGTGCTGTTGAACACTGAATTCTCATCTGGAATGCCAAGTCGGAATTGAAGAAGGACCAGTAAATATGTAACAATGACTCCAGAGATCTAAAAAAAGAAATCAAATAATAACAATACATTTAATCAAGGTATGAAATAAATTCCCAATTTTATTTAATTCATTACAACGGAATTTATACTCTGTATGAACAGCAGAGCAAATAGAATAGATTATTTGTTTGTTATCTTTTCTTCACAGGACTTTCTTACAGAATTTTAAAATTACTTAAGTCGCTGTAAATTATTTAAGGATACAGATTTTCTCTACCAACTCTTTGAGATTATCTTAAATACATTTACTACAGAATGAAAAGCATAACAATCCTAAAATACGAACAATCCCTGTCTACCGATAATATAATCAGTAACACCATCATTTTCTAAAATCTATAAATTTCCATCTTATATTCAATGTCAACATCAGTTACGACTTAAAATAACAACCAGAGGAGGAACATAAGAAATTACAAACATTTTGCACCCTTAGTTATCATCGACGTGAGACTGGGAAGGCCGTTTCGTTCTTTTTAGATCACGTCAGCCTAGCGGTCCGCTGAGCGAGGTTTGAAGCTTTTTTAATTATTATATCTTTGTGGTTATTTGTTGTGTTAGCTTTTCTGGGATCCCATTTTCGGGTGCAAAACTGGAATCCTTGATCTTTCGCACCTTTTCAGTTTATTATCGAGGGGTTCGTTTGGTGATAAGTCCTAAAGAGGACCTAATCTATTTTTTTTTGTTTCATCAGGACGTTAGATTTGATTCCATCATTTAAAATAATAAAAGGACACTGAAAATGCATTATTGCTACCTGCAGATTTCAACATTGCATTAAAGATGTGTTACATAGAATGTTCATTATTAAGAAGACATCTGTTAATTGTTGTAATTGAATTTTATCAATCATGATAGATGAATTTAAAGTTCCAAGTTTCGGATGTAGAATTCGCTATACGGAACAGATTTGTTTTTTTTTTCTTTCATAATGGCTACGATTGTCTAAACCAGTGTTACACAATCAGCCGATATATTTGCTGCAGCCCGGTAATGTCAAGCTTAAAATTAAATTTCAGCCTTTCCATTGCTGCCAACAATTAATAAGTGTTATAACTTGCAATAGCAACTGCCACACACTTTACTATTGGAATTTTGGAATGAAACAGAACTAGCCCATTATTTGATAATTTAAAGTTAATGTAAATTATATTTACTACTAATAATTTTTATAAATGGCACTGTGAAATAATGAAGTAGTAAGATATTTATGTAAATTACATGTATTATTAATAATTATTATTATAAATGACATTATTAAATCATTAATTAGGAAGATATAGTGAAGGTTGATAGACTGGAGGATGGGACATTGAGGCCCTCCATCAGAATTTATATAAAAGTATTGATCCTCAGACTTTCCAACGTTGTGCACTCCTGGTCTAAACTTTCAATGTTCTTTTTTTTTAATCTGAAGTTAATATTGAAAGAAAAAATCTATTTCTAAGGTGACAATATGAAACCAACAAGTTTTAAGAGTCGTCTTACCGTTGTAAATGTACCTAAATTTATATGAAACAATCCACAAGCACTAAAGACAGCTGAATGCTGAGATGCACAGATCATGCTCAGAAACATCTAGAATGATAAGTTGTGAAACTTTTAGGCATTTGTTAATAACTATTGACATCAAATAATCATCAAGAATTAAGATTTTCTATCTTTTCTAGTCACTTATTAAGAAAAAATTTAATAGATCTACCTGAATTTGTTCATCAATATTTTTAGATGTATATCTTGAGGCCAATTGCATTAATTCATACTGAAGATTTTGAACCTGAAAATATTTGAAAAGTTTCATTTAGATCTCGCATTTACAAAAAGAAATGCCCATTTTATTTTAATATATAAGCATTGTACTGTCTAAATTTACCTGAACGTTTTGTAAAGATGTTGAGTGTATACATACCAAAATTCCACAAAGCTCTTTTTAAAATTATCAGAAATTTATTATTTACAATTTTAGTTTTAGGAAATTGAATTATTCACCAATTTAAAATAACAAAAGTGATTCTTAGGTTACTTTAAAATAATTTAAATATAAACATAAAAGAAAAATAATTTAACATGCGCAATAGTTTATGAATAAATATCACGATCATCATACGTAACTAGTATAAACTTAGATACATGGAATTCTTACCTCAGTTGCTACACGAGATCCACAGTAGCTTATAAACACTAATTCGAAAGCATTACTGCACACGAAAGATACTGAAATTACTATTTGTAATTTATTTACTGCAGTGAGAAAGAAAGTCAAACTGTAATACGAACAACAACTTATTATCAATATTTGTGACGCTATTGACAGAAGCAAATGTAACTGAAAAATAGTATTGCAGTCCTTCACAAGATTTACAATGTCTGCATAGATGTTTCTGGATTTCAAAAGTTCTTTTGTTAGTTCCTCCTTCGGTGCGGTCTTTAATTTGTTCTTAACATCCACAAGACACAACTGGAGTCTTTCAGAAAAGCTTCCAAAGATGGTACTCATAAGACTGTATGAAAAATCCAACCAGCTACTAATAACGTTCCAGACAATCAAAGATGCTGAAAAATCATCCATTACTATTAGTTTACAAATAAACAATTCTATCAAGCTTAACCATACTACCAACTGAACAAAACGAGATTCACATCTAGTAGTGGATATAATGATTTTGGATTCAACTTCAAATTTATGCCATTTACGTAAGTAAGTCGGAAACCGTGCTGAAATCACCAGAAGAACGATGCCTTGTAAGAATCTAACTGAAACGTATATCCACATGAAACAGTCATGGAACAGTAGAGAGAATTTGTCGACGCGAAATACCTTCCATCGAACATCAGCTGATTGCAGAATGTCTTTGTTTGTTAAGAAGAAACTTGTTATTATTAATGGTAAAACTACAGCTGAATAGATGAAACTCCAACTTCCCCATCGAAACTGCAATGGAATCTTCCTCCTCAGAACACCATTTACAGGAAAGAGACCGCCAATTTTTATAGGCACTATTTTCCAAAAAAGAATCTTGTAGGTTTGAGAATCCTTTTCGTCTATTAGGGACCATGTTGTTTGTTGTTGATTTGTCTGCGAGGTATCTCTGAGTTCCTGCATATTTGAAATGGACTCAATAAATGGACTGAAATGGACTAATATTGCAAATACTGTCTCTCTCTCTATGTTGTCGGCCACATCACATTACACTGCTACAAACTTGGATTGAAAATATTAAATGAGAACTCTTCAATACAGCTTTAGACTAAACAGAAAAGACAAATGAGGCCCTTCAATACAGCTGATATCCTGATTAGAAATAGTGTTCGAAATGGTTTTCTTTTATAGAGTCGAAAGAACTTGCCAAACATTAATAATACAACAGTTAGCAAACTTGAATGACAAACACGATTTCACCATTCACCAAGACTAAATGATGCTAATAGAAAACCAATAATTTTTTGAAGCAAATATTGATTCGGGAATTCAATTCATTATCAAAATGCTGTAATGGGATTAAATTCTTGGTTTCAGAATATGTTATATTGATTAAGAGCCTACAAAGAGAATGAAGGCGGAAAAGTATGTGTAGTTCGGACTAAAAGCAATTGATTGTAGCTTAAGTCTTAGTTGATGTAACATCGTATAGAAATTGAAATCTTTAATGTAATATAATTTAATATAATAAAGTTTAAAATAATAAATAAATTTTAAATGTTTTAAATCTTAGCTTTTATATTTTTTATGTGTGGTTAAGCATTTATTTTGAATAACTGAAAATTTGACACATGTAAAAAATATTTTAACCCTGTTAAGATAGAAGTTATTCAACTACCAATATATTTTCGACCTGTATCTTTTTTGGGGTTCAAAAAAGGAGTCTATAGGTAGATCAAGAAGAATACGTTGATTTCGTGGTGGGGAAATACAGGGTGATTGACGAAGATATGCAAAAACTTCTGGAGCTCATTCTACATGTAAAAGTAAAGAAAAAAAGTTCTATAAACATAGTCCCGGAAATGTTTCGGTAGCGAGTTACGGCTAGCGAAAGATTTCGCCCTTAATTTAGTACCCTGGGTGAAATGAAGACTTGCTGGAAGTCTGGGAAGGTACATTAAGAGGCGGAATCAGTGGTTTCATATGGTTGTTGACCTGAAAAATTGAATGAAACATGTCGCAGGACTGTATCTCCCTGTGTTTGTAATTCGTATCCCACGTGGAACCTTCAAAAGAGGGATCGCGAAACAGCTGTTTTTCCGTTTGACGTACAATAACATTGGTAAAGTAGATTAGACACACAAAAGTGTATAACAAAATTTGTAGAACATTAGCAAAGCTTTCAGGCACCTCGATACCTAGTTCAGTCAGGAATTTTCTGAAACTCGACATCTTTGGGCCTTTAGCTTCCCAGAAGCCATACATGATTCCCGTCAACAAAGCATTGGATCCCTGCTTTTGAGATGGGAAAGAAGGGTTAGAGATTTCGTCGGTTAGTGAAATAAAAGAGGCATTACGGCAGCAGAGGAATGATGAGACTTCACAATCACACCTAAGAAAGACAGAGGGGAGAATCTATTAAGCATATGACTTCTCAACCCTGCAACCCAAGCTCTGCTAC
The DNA here is from genome assembly GCA_023159025.1 of Thereuonema tuberculata. NCBI lineage: Eukaryota > Metazoa > Arthropoda > Chilopoda > Scutigeromorpha > Scutigeridae > Thereuonema > Thereuonema tuberculata. The sequence continues at coordinate 10,906,879 of JAFIDM010000006.1, read as the reverse complement.
CGTTTTATGTAGCGCTTTTGCCGTAGTCCATAGGCGAACAAGTAAGGTGAGGATTAGGATGAAGAGATTTAACGCAGTAGATTATTTGAAGGACAAAACAAAGCTGCCGGACCCAATTTTACCTCGTTTAGAAGTTAGGAATAGCTGGACGAAGATTTAAGGATTCGGGGAGGGTAAGGCAGGGCTAGACAGTGAATCCCAGGGAGGAAGGGGACTGTTTCGTAAGCAAAGAAAAGGGGATGCGCAGGTGGCACCACGCAGTCTGGCCAGGTCACAACAGTAACGTCGGTCAAAAGACAGAAGGGGCTGGCCTAAGCCATTCAACACTTACCTCATCCCCATCCCATAACACTGTCAAATGCAAGGTCAGTAAATAATTACAATATCAGTAAGTGAAACAGAGCATAGTTAAAACGGGATAATACTTTAGGATACAAGCAGATTACATAAGGAAGAAAATATATATTTACAAGTAGGAGAGTATAATAAGAGTATACTTTACCACGGGATTTCAAACGAAGCAAAAAGTAGATATATCATAACACTAATGCTAAATAAATATTATAGTGGCGTTCTAAGGCATCTACTCAATCCGTGGAAGTTCTCTGGAGCGGTGATGCAGATCGGAGTTCAGTCCGCACTCCTATTCAGCCTAAGAGCAGCCTCCAGCCAAGCGCAGATAGGCTAAATGGGTCTGTCGGCTTCAGTTTGAAGCGACGGACACCCACATCACAAGGCAGATGACGCTCACTTGACGCAACGAGTTTTCAAGTATATTCATATATATTCAAGAGCTTCTCATTTCGCTACAGGGAAGAACTCACTAAATACTCGGTGTCGCCAGTTATTATATCAATAATGTATGTGAAAGCTCTGTGAGTCATTTTATTATTGCCTTTCAATCACTGAAGATAATCACTCCTTTTCTCGAGTTTGTTTCTAGGTTCGTATTATTATATGATTATCAATTTTTACCAATCCTAATTATATTATACTTTTACTGCAAATTTTATTAAGTGTTCTTTTTTGCTACATTCAATTTAATCATAAAAGATTATTTGTGGATTTTTACTAAATGATGCAATTAATTGATATTAAATTGAACATTTCCCTCAAGAAATATTTGTATGACTAATTTTTTTTCGATATTTCATTAACACAAAATTAAGATATTTTAATAGAACTAAATTCAATCTAATTTTGATTTTCAAAAAGATATACAAAAACAAAAAGATCTGAGGTTGAGGTTTATTCTTGTGGAGGTCCGATTCTTTTCCCTTCCTATTATATTATATCCTTTTCTTATATTTAAGAAAAATAAAAAAAGAAAACAAAACATTAAAAAACAGTGTGTTTTAACTGTTAATGAATACCGGTAATTTAAAATTCAGAATTTATCATCCATAATATTTTTTTTATTTAAAAATCAGACTATGCGGAAATTGTTAATGCACCGTATTGATGTGGGATCAGAGCAATGGAGCGAGAACTCACAATAGATTTCGATCACAGTTCGCTTTATAATTGGTTTACATCCCTGAATTTGAAATAATTCATATGAAAACATCAGAATCTTTTCGAAACTGTTAATTAATATCAATTGGGCTTTAAAAATATTGTACTTTGAAAAGAGAAATTTTTAGTGACTGTTGTTGGAGTTCGTATTACTACGAATAGGAAACAAAAATTTCTACTGTTTTTGTGGATTCTCTTATAGATCAAAACTTGGAAATATAAAAAAGAAATCATTCCATGTATTATATACATGCAGTTTTTTAAAAGTTTAATTGTCTTTTTAAATTTTTTCGTGTAGTAAAAGCAAATTTATTAAGTTTACATGAAATTCGTGAATGAACTGAATGTTCTTCAATAATTTTTCTTTTAAAAGTTCTGAAAAAGATACGTATGAAAGATCTAAGTTCGAATTAAAGGTTGTAGAGATCCTTCAACACAGGACTACACCTGGCCTTCTGAAATCAATAACCACATATGTTATTTAATCCAGGAACATTTGGAATCAGGATTTGTGAAGAGAATTCAATAAAAAAAATTCCTTAAAAGTATCTGTAGTTACGGCTAGAATAGCTTGAAAAGAAAATATAATATTCAGGGAGAACTTATAGGAAAAGTTATATGAAAATTCTTACTGTATTTAGTTAATTAGTAAGTTCTAATAAAAATTGCACATTATATATGAATGGTTGAGACCAGAGTGATTCATGTCGCAAAATCACATATTTTATGAAACCCTGCTAATATATATCATTAGAGCATATATCATCCAGTAACATAGTCGTTCAAGGGATAGCGCTACTATTTTATCACAAAAACCATCTTAATTTTAATTCATCTTAATTTGAGAAGACGAACTGCAAAAAAATTTGCTTTCAATTATCTCAAAACATTGGAATGTTATCAAACATGAACCACTCAGATTCTCAATCACCCAAATAGCCTATATTAGTAATAATAATAATTAGATATTAGGATTAGTATTAGATTTAGATAAGAATTATTTGATTTAATTCATTCATTTCTAAGGTATCACTTTATAATATCAATGAATGTAAAATTTAGTTGTAACTGTTTAATGAAAAAGAATCTTATTTTGCAAGGGTGAAGTGTCCAGACAAGTGTTGAAAGAGCCTCTTCCTTTTCAATGATACTAGTACTTTTGTTTTAAAATATAAATATTATGTGATGTAAATAATTGGGCTTATCATTGGTCAGTTCTTTAAATAAAATGATATATGTTATTAGTTAATATAAAGGGTGTTTCTAATTAAAGTTCAACTTTCAACATGCTGTAAAAAAGGGGAAATGGTATGGCGTAAGAAAAAAAAATAGTTCCAAATGTTAGCAATAGATGGCGCTTTAAGCGTAAAAACGTAATGGGTTCGGCTACAAGTGATATTTGAAACGCAATACGACGGCTTTGGGTGAGTTGCACGTTAAATCAACTGTACTGTTCAATGTGCACGACTGTGTAGGGTTGTTTACAGAAGAAATGATTTCCAAGTCATTCAACAATTGTGGCACTGTTAGTTCAAAGCCACGGCAAGGTCGAACCACATCGGATGGGAAAAAAATCTGTTTTTAATTGTCCTGAGGCCAAAAACCGCATAAAAAGCAACAATGAAATCGGTTTTTTTTCCCGAGACTTGCACAAGACATGTTCGATATGCTGTCCACCGTTTTCTGCCACAAGTTCAAACCGAGAAACAGCATCTTCCACAAAAGATCGGACTGTCTCAGGGTCACGTTGTGAATGTGTTGTGCAATGCGGGTGCCTTCAATTCAGCCAAGTTTCCAATCGGGCCACCAAACGAAGCATTTTTCAGATAACCCCACAGCCAGAAGTCACAAGGATTAAGATCAGGTGGTCTGAACGACCGGGCTGTTGGAAAATGACGGCTGATAATTCTATCATTTCCGAAATACCTCTTGGGCAGCTGCTTCTCTGGCTTTGCAATCTGCGGAGGAGCACCATCTTGCATAAAAATGATACTACCCACACATGCACGCTGTTGAAGTGTTGGAATGACGTAGTTGCACAAAAGACTTTCCGAACGTTTACCATTAACAGTAGAGGTAACATGATCCGCACGACCCATCTTCTCGAAAAAAAAAATTACAAACGTTGGCGTCAATCCGCACCACATAGTTACCTTTGCAGAATGAAGAAGTACTGGTTCATGTGCGAACGGATTTTCCGTTGCCCATATTCTGCAATTCTGAGTATTGACATGTCCTTGGATTATCTGTCCACAAAATGTTCCATGGCCATTCATCGTCCACTTCCATGCGAGCAAGAAATTCTAGAGCAAACCTTTCTCTTACTGGAAAGTCAGCAGGAAGCAACTCATGAGTTTTGTATGGATGGCAATGCAGGATGTTTCGTACAATTTTATGCACCGTGCTCACAGGCATGTCCAAACTTCGGGCAATTCCCCTTGCACTGCACGTTTGCACACCACCCCTCATATCTTCCTGGACTGCTGTGGCCGTATCTTCTACTGACGTCGAAGCGATTGGTTTCCTCCCTCTGCCAGATTTCACTTCAATAGAACCTGTCTGTTCGAAATTCTTCATCATTTTCTCCAGAGCCTCGGCAGACATCGAACCACAGCCATTCACTGTTCTTGTAAAAGAGCTTCATAAGCAGAGCGCGATTGAGAGAGTCATAGCGAGTTTCTCAGAAGCAATTTAAGGAAAACGCCATGTACCACGCGTTTTTATAACAAATGCAATGTGTCATGCGCATGAGACGTCTTGTATTTTGCATATTATGACACTTAAAGCTCCATCTATTGCTAACAATTGGAACTATTATTTTTCTTATGCCATACCATTTCCCCTTTCTTCGAGTATATTCAGTTCAAATTTCAGGTCATTCTGAGCAGCGGTTCTTTTTTTACAGCATGTTGAAAGTTGAGCTTTAATTATAATCATCCTGTATAATATTCGTTTTGAAATAGTCTTTCGCTGAAAGATGTGGGCTGTTTGTTCGGAAAAACGAACAGAACTCAAGTAGGACTTCTTACAGCAGTTAAAGCAGACCTCAAGTTATTTTAACGATGTAACAATATACTTATGTTCGTCGATCACCATAGGCCGCTTTTTGTAGGATGCTGAAATCCTCCCCCTCAAAAGAAAATTCTGGCTATGGGGCTGGAGGTTGAATTATACAAAATTTCGTTTTCAATAATCACCTCAGCTGTGTAAATACATTGATTGAATAAAGGAAAATCTATTCCATTAACTTGCCATAGAAACTCTGATCCGAAACATTCGAGGAGATTAAGGAATCCAACTGGAATAGATGGAAAGTTTTGACTAAATACCACAGACCATTCGACACAAATCGTAATTTTGTAAGAAATAGAATAATTTGTGTTAGAAAAATTTCCTTTCCGAGATGAGGAAAATGTCATTTAATGTTAAAATAAATTGAAGCAACGATTTTAGTAATTACAAATAATAAAATATGACATGTTTTATTCTTTTTCTAAGTGTGCTGACATGAGTTTGTTTTTGTATTTTTTTAAACAGTACATTAATAAACATTATTAAACATACAATATACATATTATATTACATAATATATAATATATATTTACAACGGCTTTCCAAACATATTGATCCCATAATATTATTACTTACACTTTTGTTTTCGTCGTTCTTTAGACGATTAATTAAATTATTGGGTAAATAAGCTACAAAAGGATCTATTTGCTTGGTTAACAATTATTTTAAAATTACATATCATAAAAATAAAAGTTATCTTTGAATGACAGATTAATTTAAAATTTATTTGTTTTGGTCCAAAGTAATTAAAAGTACAATTTTAACAGACAGCAGGTAAAATTCCAGGACTCAATGGAAAGAATTTTAATTTTAAATTTCTTGCACAAATGAGTTGCCTTAATGTGAGAAAAGTTGATTTTGTTTTTAATTCTGTGAAGATCGGCGATGGCTGTAATCATGCATATCCGTGAACGTCGAATGAAGATGCCGTATCTTATACTGTGTCATGTTCATGATAAAGATTGGACGAGTCGTGTCGTTGACCAAACCGTATCATGTATATTTATCAAGTATCACGTCCAAGAACAATAAATATCATCAGCAGTAACTATACGGGCAGGATCTTAGGACTTTTCAGAATCATAAGCGAACAAAAGCATCGAATCACGATATCAGGAATGCCACAATAAAAGGATAAGTGTTTTCCACTCACTACACATAACACATAATTTAATATTTTGGTGACAGAAAAGATTTATTTTTGTTTTATTTGAAGATTTTGAAGACTTTTCAATATATAGAATGTCTAGAAGAGGGAGAATTAAGAAGACTTATGGTATTTAGTGCTGTATGTTTGACGTAAATCTAAGTGGAAGAAATTAATTGTATTATATATGCTCACTTCATTCAGATTGTTTTTTATTATGTAATATTAAAGTTTTATTATCCACGATTCTTTGCTGACCACTATACAGTATTGTTGACCATTGAATTCTCTATTGGAATCCCAAGTCGAAATTGAATAAGGACCAATAAATATGTAACAATGACTCCAAAGATCTACAAAATAAAATCAAAATAATAAAATATTTTTAATCGAGAGATCAAATAAATTCCATTTTTATTTATAGCATTATTGCGGAATTCTACAAAGTGCGAATAGTAAAGCAATTATAATGGATTATGCTCACGTTTTACCTTCTCAGGACTTTATTACTACCTTTTATAATTATTTAAGTATTTATATGTAAACTCACTTCAACTTTTAACTTTCCAACTTTCCATAAAGATCTTTATGATTTAAATATATTTACTGAGAACGGAAACATAACAATCTTAAAGTAAGAACATAGTCAGTAATATCATAACTTTCTGAATAACAAAGTTTAATCTGCAAAAAGAATTTGGAAAATCGGACATTTTTTTTTCATAACGTCCACGTTGGTCTTAATTTTAAATGTTTCTTTTTAATCTTAGATGATATTGAATTTGTTGTTGAAATAAGGTTAATGTGTAATTATTATAAGGAATATGTGAATCGAAAGCATGACTGTTAAAGAACAATCAAACGCCCAACGCCAAGAGCGTAAGCGAACTATCTTAGATTATGTTAAAGATTAAAGTTAAAGATTAAGTTCAACGCAAGATACTCAAGTTAGGAATAAGGAAATTATTCTAACGTAAAGTTTGAAGTAAAGTACAAGATATTTAAGAGGAAAGCAAAGTAACTTGAACCCTTAGTAAAGCTAAATATTAACACATGAACTTTTAAAGTTAATATTTAAATAAAGGAAGCTAAAATACCATACAAGTTTAGATAAGAAAAGAACATGAATTACTGAAGAGTAATTTAATTGTAAAGAACTATTTCAACGAGAAATAAATTGTTATTGTTTTGAACCTTAAGTCTAAGTGTATTTACTCTGCAAACTAAAGTTAAGTTTAACGGGGATTTATGAAGTTCCTTCAAAACAGATTAGGTTTTTTGTTTTGAGAAGATGCTCTTACTTTTGTTAATTGCATCAAGATATAACTGTTGGCCCATTAAGTAAAGTATTAAGAATTATCCAAATAAGATTTATCAAGGATTCAATTGAACTCAACAAGAAAGTTTTTTTTTTAAACCCAATAAATCCTAACAGTAAGTATAATTGGAAATTCTAGCAGAAGGTAATGAACAATCACATCAAATAGATGGTTATTGACCCAGCACCCAATCTTTCACTGCGCAGCAAAGACTAATGAATTTCAACAACAGAATTTTTTAAAAAAAATCTATATTTGAGGTGAAAATATGAAACCAACATGTTTTAGACTGTCTTACCGTTGTAAATGTAGCTAAGTTTATATGAAACAATCCATAAGCACTAAAGGCAGCTGAATGCTGAGATGCACAGATCATACTCAGAAACATCTAGAATGATAAGTTGTGAAAAGTTTAGACATTTGTTAATAAGTACTGATATCAAATAATTAAGAAATAATTGGTTACTTGTTAAGATGAAATTTAGTAAATCTACCTGAAATTGCTCATTAAAATTTTTAGATGTGCATCTTGAGGCCAAGCGCATTAATACATACTGAAGATTTTGGACCTGAAAATGTTTAAAAAGGTTCATTTAAATCTAATATCTAGAAAAATCTAAATTTTAGTTTCATTTAAATCTGTTTTTATAAAGATCTTGATATACATACAAATAATGTTTGGAAATAATCTTATATTATAAAAAATTAAAATTTTTAATTAACTACTTTAATTTTTTTAATAATCTATAAAAAAATTGCAATTCTTAGGTTATTTTTAATATTAAAATTGATATAATTTTAATATTTTTGAACAACAAGCAAAGTCAGAAAAATAGGTTGGCATTTTCTGCAATTGCAATATCTTAATTTAATGTATTTATGAAAAAGAAAGGAAATAAAACGCAGAACATAATATATTTATTTTATATATATATCTTAAAATTATTTAGCTACCTCTCATTTTCAATTGCAAATATTAAACAAAAGTCAGTAATTTTGATGAATGTTTTAGTACGAACACCGCCTAATTTACAAATTCGGTAATTACATTAATTCTGTAATTAATTCATGTTTTAAGATTAACTTCAAATCATTGTAGTCAAGGTATGACACTGTTTTAATCAATATAGTAAAGGTACAAAATTTCACAGTGAACATAGGTGTTTATGGTTCAAAAACACTAGAAGTAATAACAAGATTACAAAGATAACTACAAAGAATCTACAAAGATTAACTATAATCTTTGTAGTTAATAATTCACTTCACGATTATTTTAAACTATATTTAAAAACTTTACTCTAACTAAATAACATGCTTAAATTTAGATAAAAGAGTTCTTACCTCAGTCGTTACACGAGATCCACAATAGCTTATAAACACTAATTCGAAGATACTACCGCACGTAAAAGATGCTACAATTACTATCTGAGATATAATTGGTGCTGCAGAGAAAACTGAAGTCAAAATGTAATAACAATGAGTACTTACTAAAAACATTGATGACGCGATTGACAGAAGTAAATGTAACTGAAAAATATCATTGCAGTGCTTCACAAGACTTACAATTTCTGCGTAAATTTTTCTGGATTCGAAAAGTTCTTTTGTTAGTTCCTCCTTCGGTGCGGTCTTTAATCTGATCTTTACATGCACAAGACACAACTGGAGTCTTTCACAAATGCTTCCAAAAATGGTAGTCATAAGACTGTATGAAAAATCCAACCAGCAACTAATAACACTCCACACCATTAAAGAAGCACCAAAGTCGTTCATTACTGTTAGTTTGCCAGTAAGCTTTACCATCAAAATTAGCCATACTACCAACTGAACAAAACGAGATTCACAGCTAGAAGTGGGTGTAATGATTCCGAAGTCAACTTCAAATTTATGCCACTTACGTAAGTATCTCGGAAATCGTGCTGAAATCACAAGAAGAACGATGCCCTGTAAGCATCTAACTGAAACGTAGAACCAGAATAAAGCTTCACGCAGCTGTAGAGAGAATCTATCGAATTGAAATAAATTCCATCGATCTTCAACTGATTGCAGGCTTTCTTTACTTGTTAATAAGAAAGTTGTTATTAATAATGGAAAAACTGTAGCTGAATAGAGGAAACTCCGACTTACCCATTGAAACTGCAATGGGATCTTCCTCCTGATTACACCATTTACCGGAAAGAAACCACAAATTTTTATAGTCACTATTTTCCAAAAAAGATTCTTGTACGTTTCAGATTCCCTTTCGTCTTTTACGGACGATGTAATGTAGTTTTGATTTGTCTGTGACTTAACTGTGATTTCTTGCATAATTGAAATGGATTCCAATATTGCAAAATACAGTCTATCTCTATGGTTTCAGAGACATCTTATTCAAGTCCTAAGCATTAGTCAGGATGTTAAATGAGGACTCAATATAATTGAGCTGTGATTCTGATTAGAAATAGCGTTCGCCTTCGCTAAGTTGTTTTCGTTGTATGTAGTCGGAATAAACTTGCAAAACATTAAGAATACAACTGTTGTCAAACCTGAACGACAAACACGATTTCACAATTCACATTCATCTCATTAATAGTTGAAATGAAGAAATGAAGCTAAAAGAGAACTGTTGAGTTTATGAAGCAAATATTGATTCTGGTATTCAATTCATTATCAAATTGCTCTAATGGGATTAAATTATTGACTTCCAGAATATGTTTTCTTGATTCAGAAACTATTTACTTAGACAATGAAGGCGCAATAGAGTTGGGACTAAACTTACAAAGCAATTGGGTGAAAAGCTTAAATCTATTAGTTTATTTAATATCAGAAACAAATTAAAATATTTATGAAATAAATTCATTAAAGGTGGAACATAAAAACAAAACTAAGTAACTTAATGTATTCAGGTGGATTTTTGGGAAGCATCGTGGGTAATTTTAGTTTGTTATTGCTTTGGTACAGCGTTCATTACAAGTCATTACACAGGTCTGCAAGTAAAAATCTGCATAGGATTTTTATACATTTTCTTCTAGATTTCAACTTGGTAAAAACGAAAAAAATACCAAAAAACTTCCATCACGTCAATTTTTTTTGTTACACTCACGTTTTTATTTGTATTTAGCATAAAATTCCTAGTTAACTTAAAATTTAGTATTCTTCTTTTTATTTAAAAAATGGCCTTAAAACTAAGACTTCTCACATTAATTCTATCAATTATAGCTGGACTTGGCAATAAATAAAAAAGGAAAAAGAAGGGTGGGACTGTTTTAAAAATGTAGTGCACAAGTTTTTGGGGAATACTAAGGACCCTGACTACAAA
>JAFIDM010000006.1:10846083-10889864 GCA_023159025.1 Thereuonema tuberculata | reverse complement strand
TCATTTCTACAAAATGATTTTTTTTTGTGACAAAACTTTACTATTTGTAAATCACTTCCTAATTTTTTCAAGGATTTTCAGAGTAGAGCAAGTGTCCAAATTTTTTTTTTAAATTAACCAAAAAAAAAACAAAAAAAATTATAAAACAATTAAAAAAATTTTTATACGGCCAATTCTTTTATGTTTTCATAAACTACATGTCACAACGCATATTCAGGGAAAAAATTGTCATCCTACTTGTTTCCATTTAAAAACTGCAGCCAATTTTCAAATTTTCACAATTCGCTTTGAAGTACCAAATTGCATCAAACTTTCTGCTATTATTACCAACAGAATGTATATAAAGCAATAAAAATTGGCAAAAGTTCATGAAATTAAGTATAATAGCAGTACACAAAATCTCAGTTCTCAACTAGGTAGTGGGTGACATGGCCTGGATGACTTGACATGGAATAACCCACGGGTCAACTTTTTTATAAAACTTGAGAAGACGCCATCTATTGACAATGTGTTTAACTAACATGCACACATGTTATTGTTGGATTTGTTTATTATTTCTCAAAGGTGGTTTTTTGTTGCGAATTATTCGCACGGGTCAACTAGTCTTACAATAATAAAGATTAATTATCTAAATATGTACAATAGTCTTAGTGTACTTGTATTTCTTCTAATCTTGTATTCCCACTAAATAAACAAATAAATGTACTCACAGTATGACGTCTTCAGTAGATGAAACATAGCAGGTTCACTTTTCACAAAATAAATCTTCCATTGATATACTAAGCATATATTGCTAATTAACACTTTATTTAATAACAGGCCATATTCACTAATTTTATTTCACACTAGCACTGTCGTATTCGTATCCTTATACGAACCAGTGCAGATTATAATTCGGAATATGAATTCTGGATTCTCTTATTAATGGGCGAACACACATTCAGTTCTTGTTATCACTTCCAGCTTGAGTATAACGACGTTGCCCTTTCACTTGTACGAAATGCTCCAGATTCATCCGTAATCTAGGATTCCTACTTAACGTGACTAATTCTTCAGACATCTAAAGGTGTATCCTTACTTATGATAATCATTCCATTCGATAGTTCCATAACTCTTACTCTCAAAGTGATCCTTGTTACAATTCGAAAATAGTCTACAGATACGGGTAATAACTTCCTTCTACCTTCCGCAATATTTAATTGGACCATTCCAGGTAACTTGAAGTTTACTTTAATCCTTCCGCTAAAATCGCTTCTTCATTTCCAATCACTCGAATAAGCTTCTTCAAATAATTGTTACTCAAAATAAACAATATCGTGAAACGATTCAGTTCTATGGTTCAGCTTACTTATTGCTGTTCCCTACTTGGAAATGGGGTCTTCCGATTAGAGATTCCTTTAACTTATCCAATCCTAAATTTCATCGAAATCTTTCCGACTGAAACTTATTATTACTATTTCCTATATTGCTTCTATCAATTGCGTCCTTCGAATATTCGAAAATAATATTATATTTCCTTTCGAAATATTCACAGCTTATGTCAGTTCAGCCTTGGTAACTTTCCATTCTTGCTGAGTCTTCTGACTTCTTAACTTAACGAGCAGGTTTTAGAAAATGTACTTATACACCTTACTTGAATTAGGTGACTGCGACTTCATAATACTTTCTTCTATAGTTTCGGCAGTAACTTCATTACTTTAAACTTCCCGCTCTTCGATATTGGAGACATCCGATGAGACGCAACCATCCTGTCTCGATTCGACAATCGTTCTCAACTGCACTGCGTCATCACACACGCAATTCTCAGTCATTTCTCTCTCCGTTGTGTGACGTCATTAAAACTCGAATTTTCATTGAAGAAAAAAAAATAATAAACTTAATTTTCTTTTCAAGCATAAACATTATAACTTAATTAAAAAAAATACAACTCATTTAAATTTACTATGGAAGTTAGTAAAATTTAAAATACATTATCATTATATTAACAAATTATTCTCATACATATTCTGTATTTTATTTCCTGTAAGATAAATACCATAACAACCTTGTAGGACGGAAATTGTAAATAATAATTAAATTAAAAAATATTGTTTTAATACCATAGCAAATACTTACAAACATTTACATTGCATAGAATGGAAGGACTTCCTTATTTTATATCCTTTTCATTGAAAAGAAATTTTCAGAGTCTAAAGCTAATAAGCAAAACTTTGGCATGGTAAAAGCTAATTTAAAATAAATATAGTTAAGAAATTATCTTTGTTACAACACGTTAAGTAACGTATGAGATAGATCCACCAAAGCCTTTTTCAAATCAAAAAAATAATCTTCAATAATTCCAAATACCTACATATTTTCGGTTTGAATAAAAATTATGAGGAATATTTCCATTAGCTTAATTATGAACAACATGTATTAAGAATAAAATGATAAGAAGAACAATAATTTTTTTTTTGGTAGTAAAAAATTACAGCATGTGCACACGTGTGCAAAAGACAAAAGAGATGTACAGCACACGTACAATTTATCAGCTCATGTTTAACAATAATTTAAAGAGAAGATATTTAAATGAAATGATTTTTGATAAGAAATTTTCTGTAGGATTTATGACAGCTATGAATTTGCCATAAAAATTGAAACCACACAGTATCAAAACTTGTTACATAGCTGTTAATTTATTTTTTTTAAATTATCACTTAATGAAATTCAAATCGGATAATTTTGCTAATTTTTTCACTATTTTATGGGAAGTAATTAATCGAAAAACTATTTGAAATACTTACTCCCGATGATGAATATGTTGATTTAGAAAACCCATTATTTCCATGTAGCGCCAACGCTTCTTATTAGTTGCGGCTGCAGATCCGCTCGGCAATGGTTCCAATTCCTTTTTTTTCTTACGACCACACGTATCGCGAAGACTAGTCCACACCTTCTGGCATTCGGAAACTATAACATAAATAATGTAAGATTAATTTCATGTTCGCTTTTTAAATTAAAAAAATACGATTCCATTACAAGGACTAAAATAAATGCAGACCTACCTGATTCTCCTAATTGTTCACTAATGCGTAACCAGGCTGTCTCCTTTTTAAGTTTATTTTTATAGTCTAAACAGTATAAAGTTCGGGATATTGCTCCACTAACATAATGAGATCGACCTTCTTCTTGGCATTCATCATGGAAGAAAAAAAACACAGTAGAAATTTCCGCCACATGGCATGGCTGCGTTGTGATTGGTTCCCGTTGAAACAAAAGAAACATTCTGATTGGTGACGTTAACATGACGTCACATACGGAATACGGGAATGTTCAAGCTCGTTGAACTTTCCCGTATAGTGAAAAAATACGTGAGTTTGACGTCACAAATCGACGGACGTAGCACAAAATGACGTCATTTGTCGTTTTTCGGATACGTGGATACGGATACGGAGTGCCAATGCACTGGTCTTTACAGAGCAGGAAAAAAAAATTATGCGACATTATTATAAGTCTTACTAAAAGTCTCCTTCATGAAATATTTTTATTAATATGATTAAAATAAACTTCCCTCTTTTAATTTTTTTTTATTTTCGGTCGTAGGTTTTTTATTTTTATTTTTTTGCAAATGTAACTTCTTAATATTAATAATGATTTTTTTTTAAATTGCTAAAAATGTTCCAATTAGTAATTTATTTTCACAAATATATATAAATAATATATATAGTTTTTTTTTTCTTTTTCAATTTCGATTTCAAGTGATATTGTTTAGTGAAATAACATTTTTTTAAATATCAGAACATAGGAAGAAAAAAATCGTAAATGTTCAAACAATTCATGTCATATTTATCATTGTAATCGTATTATTTAATAAGTTCAATTTAATAACATATCCCCAATGGCGGGACCGGTAACGCTTATAAAGCGATAGAAAAAAGTATCTTAATTTACTGCAGTAATGAGAAAATTAAAAGCAAAACCTTTGAATACTAATTATTATTTCCCTTCTGAGATATTAAAATTATGTTAAAATTACATTATGTTTTATAAGTTCTAATGAAACGTCTTTATATCATTATTGTATCTGAAATTACTTCAAAAATTGCATAATTAATTCATTTTGAAATTTCAACTTAAATATTTATATATTTATTAATAAATTATTTATATAATCATTTGGTTTTCTTCACAGTGACCTTGAAAGTGATTCGACAGAAAACTTCTGAAATTCAATTTACATTTTTTTCAATTTCAATGTTTATTTTTTTGTGATTTTATTTCAATTACTAAGTTTCTTTATTTCTGTTAATGTTATCTTTGTTAATTGTATATTAAACAATTAGTTAAAAGCACCGAAAACTAGAATCTTCTTGAATGAATATCCGAAATTCAGCAGTCTTTAGAAAGTAGTTAAAAACATGGGTACCTACATCACGTGACTTTTTCAGCCTCGAACCCGAGGACCTTAAACATCCCCATTAGCAAAAAAAGATAATCATAGATTTAGTCTAAATACAATAAAAATAATATTAATAATTTTTTTAACATATTGATCTAAAAACTAAACATTTCTATAAATTTTCTATATAGTTTGACGGACATCAAATTATATTCACATACATATATACAACTATTAATCAGAGTTGAAAGAATATATTTTTTCTCGCTTCAAGAAAAAAAGACAGTGGCACTTAAAGAGATTATAATAGTAATGATCAAAAATTTAATAATTAATAAATTAATATTCAAAGGGAACGAGATATTTCCTTTCTAGAAATTACATTATATGCTTTAAAACAGTAATCATGATTAATCATAACTGATAATGAACATGATTAATCATCAACTCTAATCATGGAACAAATCAAATTTAATTTAAAACCATGATATTTCTGTCAGTTAATCACAAACACAGTATATATTTAAACATTTATATATATATATATATATATATATATATATATATATATATATATATAATAAAATCATGATTGAAATACAAAGAAAACGTTGCAGTTGTTAGGCTTCCTCCGGTTGGAAAGTTCATTGTTCATGGTGAGTTTACAAATTAACCAGTATCCTCAAGATTCTACAGACATTTGGCCTGAAACTTTACTTATTCAGATACGCTGTTTCTTTTCTGTAAAAGGAATCTTGAGAAAAAGACCAATAAAATTCAAATGGTTAGGCTAGGGTGTACTGTGTTCAGCTATTGCTTTTCCATTATCAATGAAACTGTTCATCAATGCATGTGTTTTCCCAAAAATCACAGGAAAAGTTTTTAAAGTTATTATATCAAGCATATATAGATCACAAGTTTCTGCAGTAACAATTGACACGATCTTTGATCTATTGGAGATTATGTTTGTTCCTACTGTGCTGATATCTGATTTTTTTTTATTTATCTGAAATACAACGCCTTACAAGCAGAAGGGATTACTTTTCTTCGATAATGACAATGATTGTTCGAAAGTTGGATACCACCAGTTCAAAGCCGCCTTACAATAAAAGTGGCTTAAACTCTTGCCTGCTGCAATTTATGTGGTAGTCATTTATCGCAGTTATTGCTTGCAATAAGGATAAAAAGTTAAAAATGAAAGACCTCTGAAGCTTCTCAATCTTGCTGACACTGTTGACAATATTAATAATTTCGAGAAATTTTACCATTAGCTGCTCGTTTGGAGAATAGCAACTTCAAGGCAGGAACGAAAAAGAAAAGAAGATGGTATCGTCTTATTATTGTTGGGAAAACTTATAGTAATAATAGTATAATACTATTGGAGTTTCAGAATTCCCAATTCTATTGGAAACTTGACCACTCTATAGGTTGTCAACGTTTCACTTCCATAGACATATTCAGTAAATAATAATTACGTTTAGAATTCTGAGGATTGTTGTGGTGATAAGTGTATATGAGAATGACGAGTATAAGTGAATTAGGCTAAGCAGTGAATGTTATTGTTATCCTAAAGAATGAAAATTTGTTGTTTCAATAATTACTATAGAAAGTTATAAAATCATCCAAGTTGTGTCAATTATATTTAGTAAGTGAATCAATCTGACAATTCTGGCAAAATACGAAACTGAATCCATTAACACCAGCATGTTTGGATTCTACCTTAAGAATAAATGTCTGTTAATCAATATTCCCTCTTCTGATTTTATTATTTCACTTCGATAAATTATATAGTAGGCTACAAACAACAATAATAGCAAGTCTAATCAAGAGAGATATAGGCTTCTTGGTGATATCCTATCCAAATTAGAGAATATCAAAGAAAAAAAGATGGCAACCAAAAGATTCATAAATCTACAGACGTCTCTGATTTGGAAACTATGAAGATCTATTTTTCTTTCCTGTAAAAAGTGTATTGAAAAGAACTCCAATCCAATTCAAATGGTTCAGCTACAGTACCTGGTATTTAGTTGTTGTGCTAACATTCTATTTTTCATTGCATGTTTAAATTCGGAAAATCATCTCCAAAACTTTAGACGATTGTCATCTCGATGAATTTTCATAAAGATTTAGATAATTTAGAAAAAAAACATCCAGTGGCTCAGGATTATCAGAGGAATACACATTAGAATATAGAGGTACAATTACATAGAGTGACAGCTTTTAGAAACCTCCATTTTCTTTGAATTATTGGCTAAAACAGCAATAGGTTGATGATTTGAGATTATAAATGTTAACATATTATCATAAATTATATTTAACGATATTATATATATTATATTAGAATCGAACGATATTACTGTAATATATATTGTGAATAAACGAATGAAGAAGAGCATAAATATTAGGGTGTACGTGATGCGATCTTGGTGACACTACAGAAATAACACATATACCATCGAAGTTTGCTATCAGAAGACACATTCCTAGAAGAGAAGATTTGTCTTGGTGCTCCCTATGTCTCTTTAAAATTTATCCAGAGAATATTGTATAAGTCAAATAAGTCTTATATATATGAACCCTTGTATAAGTCATTCCAAATAAAATATAACTCAAATTTATAAAATTTATTTTTCCTATATATTTTCAGATTCATGATCTTCAGTTTACTGTAATAAAATTAGCTTCAAAAAGGAACAACAAGGCCGTAAATGAAGAAATTCAGGTATAATACCAGCAATATTTCTTTCAAGTTAAAATTTCTAAACGAACATTATAAAGAAAAATTATGTAACTTTTGTATTTTTAAGAAGAATCATTTAAATATCGTTGCAGATGTTTTTGTCGACGATTCAAGCCTCACAACCTTCAGCTGTATTTAGTGCTTGTGGATTATTTCAAATCAATTTAAGGACTCTGACTACAGTAAGTTTCTGTATTTTCACGTAATAACAGGTTTTATGTCAATCTGTCTTCAAATATTTGATTACGTCTTTCTACCCTTTTGCTTATAAAAGGGTACAACACAACTTAATACAACTTAAGAACTACATATAAATACTTAATTTTATATTTTGTAAACAAAGAATTTTCATATTCTTGGTCAGATCTTATATCTGAGTGAACTACTTTTTTTCATACTATCAAAAATTCAGTTATTGGGAAAAAATGGTTCATTTCAAATATGATAAACAATACGTTCAATTACCAATACATTCAAAAATGCTTTGTGTTTGTTTGCCATATCCTCTTTTCAAAGTTTTAAACTTGCAACTAATCATACTCCATACTGCTTCTATTTCTGTATTCTAAAATGGGAAGTAATTGGCTAAAGTATTTTAATAACAGAATCTCTTCAGTTGTTTTATTATAGTGAGATATGAATTATAACATGAAGAAGAGCTTATTTTTCTTATTAGATTTGTAAAAGAACAGTCGAAGAACTGGTTTGACTTTAGAAACAAGGAATAATTGAAAGACAGAAAAGAAATAGAGAAATGCTATCTTTCTAGCTTCATTTATTTTGGTAACTAAAAGAAATAAAGGAAAGAAAAATCAGAAAAAGAATGGTTTTTAACCTGTGAATTTAAGTATGTCCTAAGAATGCATTTTCTAATATATTTCTACTAATGTTTTTCATAAAGTACAGGGAGATCAATCAAAGTTAATCTCATAACTGCCTTTTTGATGCCACCTATATTAAAATTAAAACTGTTTAAGTAACTAATAATTATTTAATCCAAAAAAGTATTGAAATACAATACAGAAAGTCAGTAAGATTATCCTTCAGTATGCTTTGTATACATTTAAATAATGAAAATTTTCTTCTTGCCTGCTCTCTCTTCATATTTATTACAAAGGATAAGAAAATTTCATGCCTCTCACTTGTTGAGAGACTAATTGTTAATCTTCAAGGTAAGAAAGGCTTGAAGAAGAAAAACCATAAACATTCTTTTCCGAAAATTTTCTATATTAAATAAATATAAGCAATTCGAGAGCTGAATTCTTCTTTTAATAAAACGAAAATTTCTCTCACTTCAATGACATTCAAATTTTTGGGAAGTGGATGGGTAGAAAAATAATCTAGAATTCAGCTAAATAATTATATAATTAATAATTGTTAAAGTAATATTAATAAAAATTATCTTTAATAAATTAATGTTTAGTTTTTAAAACTAACCTAAAATTTAATTGTAAATAAATATTCAATTTTTTTTAATTATTGCTTTTTTTTTATTAAATCCTTTATTTAAATGCCAATATTTACTATTTATTTAGTTCGAGAGGTTGTTAAATAGTAAACTGTAATCTATAAATTTATTAGCATGAGTGGGTTTTCTGTACGCAGTAAATTGAAAGCTTTCTTTTTTTGTAATGATTAGACAATGAAGGAATGGGATTATATTGCTTTCTTTCTTTTCCTCCTTTTCCTTTTCCAAATTGTACGGTGTTGTATGTTGCATTGACAATTCTCATTAAGTTCTGGGCTTGGTTTCTGATGACGATGGCGAATATGTCATCCGCGTATCTATGGTAGGATGATAAGTAGTTTTTAGTTGATTCGAGGATCTGATATTCTATGATTTTCATGAATATTTCGCCATGGATGCCAAATCTGTGATGCCCATGAGTACCCATTTATTGATTTTATAAATTTGCTGATGATACTGAAAGTCCTGGTTGTTGAGGAGATGTCCACGAGACCTAAAAAAGTATTGACGTTCATTTTGTATTTGTCCATTAAGTGATCAAGTCGTTTTTTGATTGCCTCTTTTATTAATTTTTGGTCCAGGGTTCTGTATAAGTTTATCACATCTAGGTAGATCATAATCTGATCATTTTCGATTTCAGTTTTTTCCTATATTAATTTTGTTTAAAATCTTACGTATCTTTTAATTTATGGCAATTGAAACAATTCTGTAAAACATTGGCTATAAATTGGATTTTTAGTGATGGGGGCGTTCCTACAATTAATGATGGGTCTTCCTGGAAATATGTCATCAGTTTTTGGCTTATGGGTTTTAGTCTCCATGCTGATCGTAGGGAATCTGCTGTGCCTGACTAATAATTGCTGTGTGTGGATGAGGTAATTAGTTTTGTGTTGCATAAGGTTTTTATGCTGCTATTAAGTTTCAAGTGTGCTGTCGGCAATTTTCTTAATTTTTGGGATATCTTTACTTAGTTTTTCTATGTATTGTAGTCATACGGTTGTTTTGATCATCTATTTTTTGATCTTTGTCGGCCTCTGTAATAATGATATTCTTTAGTTGTTTTAGTTCTTTTTAGGCTAGTTTTTCTTCAGTGGTTAAGTTGCTCTTTTCTTGGTTGGGTTATATTTGAGTGTTTTTCTGACCTGTTTTCTATTTATTTCTTTTTCTTCCTGAAACATATCTTGGCTTTTTTGAAGTGCAGATTCGATTCCGTCTATTATATTCAGTTTGGGTACTATAAAGGATGTCACATTAAATTTTTAATCTTTTTGCAATATGGCCTTCTGTGATGTATTTAATTTTTGTTTTGACAAATTAATAATGTTTTGGTTTTCATTCTCCCTAAGATTATTATTGTAAGTAGAAATATAGAGCTGGTTAAGTTTCTTAATGTGTCTAAGACTAATGCTGCCCTGAGTTGTTAGGCTTTCTTAAGCTGCGTATTGGATTATGTTCATGTAGTGTTCTTTAGACATATTATTTTGTTGTTCAGTAGATAAGAATTTCAGCTTGTTGAAGTATTTGTGGAATTTGAAGTTGTTCATTTTTAGTCTTTCGTTAAATTTCTTATATATAACTATCTTGGAATTAGTTTCAATTTAAATCATCTTCTGTTGAAATTGACATGTGACTTGGCAGCGATGAAGATTTCAGTAATACTAATGAATTGGTTGATGGCCTTCATGGTGCGATTGAAATAATATGCTTTATAGAAGCTGAAGTTCAGACTCAGTGTTTACAAGTCACATCTCAAAACAACTGTTTCACGGTGAATTGCCGATCATCAGTTGAGAGTAAACAACCAGGTCTTAATACGGAGGTTAATATAAGTTAAGGGAGGAGAAAGTATGGAACCTCCAAGACTAAACTAAAAACAACAAATATACAATAAAAATAAAATAAAGAAATTCATGTGCCAGTCTCCACTAGCCTCAATTAATTTTCTATGAGGATTAATTATTATGTAGTTAATCATTATTTAAAAACCATTATTTTTATTTATTTCTTCATTTATTATTTCTACGTAATTACATTCTAGAAATTCTTCATTGTGAGAATGAAAACACAAGTACAAACTTTTTTTGACAATTTGAATATCACATGTAATATAAATATTGTGATTTAATTTCTTTTCTTTTCTTGATTTTTTTAGATCACAGGAGCCATTGTTACTTACTTAGTAGTTCTCATCCAATTCCAGCTAGGAATTCCACAAGACAATTGTCCACCGTCCAATGTTACAATGCAGGATTGATGTGCAGAATTCAGAGAAATTAAAAATGACGATGTGAGTGAATTGAAACATCAAAAATAGATTGTTGAGAAATAATTAAACAAACACACTGTTAAAACAATGACGAAATTAAAAGAAAGAAATTTCACTGTTATTTAATCAAGAAGTACATTGTTAAAAAACTATAAATTAAGAATAATTAGGAATGCAGCCTTGATTATTCTGGTCTTGATGGAAAACATACAGTAGGTGTCACAATAATAATAATAACAGCAGTATGAATTTAGTGGAAGTAAGAATTTAAATGCTGAAAACTTTAATTCATTATCGCGTGTGTATGATAGAAAAAATAATTATTTAAATAAAGAAAAACAGAAAAATGCATTTAGATTGGAACAGATCATTCAACTGAAACGAACAAGTGCACAGATCGTAGTATGACTAATATTAAATTATCGAAAACAGAATTGGTTGGGCAGGCGGGGGTAATTCGCAAGGATGGGCGGATAGTGGAGCAAGGAATCGGTGATATGTGGAACTGATCAATTTCGTTCCATGCATGTTGACTTGGTGGTTAAAAGGCTGTTCAACTACAAGGTCCATTGGTTCGATGTTGCTCATCACAGTGGAATTGAGATGAAAAGCACACTAGAGGGTAAGCGGTAAAAACCTTCGCTACTTCGGCGCCGATTAAGCAGGAAGATACCATCACAGTCAAGCTAATCACTTGGTTGTGTTCGGCGATTGGACTTCTTATTACTTTAGTGTCGAGGGTCGAGTGTATGACTCCATTTACACAAGGAAGGAAGAGGCTAGTCAGATTCCAACTGATCATTCAAGTTTGATTTGCACTGGAATTTTTTGGGTTTATTGTCGAGGAAATACACAATCGCTTGCAAGAGAAGACCAGTATTATCAGCTTGATTACCTGTTTTTACAGGACTTTTTCTTGTATGTGTCAGCTCATTCTAGATCGGTCACCACTTCATGACCAAGCTGATCACTTGGTTTAAGATGTAAGAATTTGAATTCATGGTTTGGGTTGGCATTTACCAACCAGTGTAGCCTCACCAATCGTCGATATGCCTTAATTCGTTGGGATATTACTGGATTCCTTGCTGAAGAATTAAAATTATTATTACAGGACCATACACACCAATAAAAGAGAACTAATATCAGTAACATGTTTCGAAGAATCTTCATCCTCAGACTGTAAACAAAACGGAAAACATGTAGGCTTATAACAGCTCCAAAATACACAACATCGTAATTAATTGGGATTTATTTATAATTTAATTTAAATTTAATTATAACATCACAATTAAAGCAAACACGCATCTAAGTACGAATTCACTGAGCTGTTTTTAGTAACAGCTGTCTTACAAGGAATCCAGGACAGCTGTTTCTGGTTTCCTAACCATCAGATGGATTCGCTCAGTATCTACAATCTCTTTATCAACTGAATCGGCCTTTTATATTCTTAAGTTATATAAGAAAGTGTTGTTTGTATATGAACGATCGTTGCTTTGATAAATTTTGTTTTGTATTCTTGAAAGGAATTGGGATTATTGGTGTTATTTTCGTCGATTTTCAAGTACTGCCTTATTAGCTCACTGATGTTATTAAGTGCGATCCTGGAGTAATGGTTAACGTGCTGGATTTCAAATCGACGGTTCCGGAGTTCAAAACCCGTCAAGTTTCGAGTGTTTTTTTTTTTTTTTTTTTTTTATTTTCATTTGATTTTTAATTTCATTTCATTTTTTTACTTTTTTTTTTCTCATTTTATTTTATTTTATTTTATTTTATTGTTAATTTCATTTTATTACTTTCTTTTTTGTTTTTTATTTATTCTATTTTAATTTATTTTATTTAATTTATTTTTTTAATATTTTTTTTTTACCTTCTTTTTTTATAGCCTAATATAAGTTTTTTCCGTTTATGTTATGAATATTAAACAGAAAAACCATTTAAGATTAGAAATAAAGAATCTTCTCGTTAACTTTGGTTTTTTAATTAATTAGTTAATTCAATTAACTAAACTTTTTTTTCTTATCTTGTGGTGATGATACTCATTTACTGTTTGTATTTAAAATTTATTTTAAGTTTTTATGTAAGAGTTTTAAATGAATACTTCACTAACTGAATTTTAGTTTTCCTTTATTATAAAAAAACAAAGTATCCTCGTTAATTTTGGTTTTTAATTAGAAGTACTTTAATTCAGAAAAATAAAAACATATACTGTATACCGGGTGATTCAGAAACTACTGGAAAGTTCTTGTGGCTTTCGCCGCCCTATATCTTTTAAAGAACTGCTCAAAAAAATCTTGATTTTAATATAAAATCGTCAAACATATGAGTCATATTTTCATGTTATTATTTTTCGTTATTATTGAAATTCATTTTATTTGCGTTCAAACACCCACGATATATCGAAGTTATTATCCAAAAAAATTATTCGACTGTCTCCCAAAAAACGTCAATTGTCAGAATGCATTTTCAACAAAAAAATATTTTTTTTTGTTAATTAAACAACGGAATTAATGACAAAAGTGTTTAGATTAAATTTTCCGAATTAGGTTTCTATATCATTTGAATATTGGATCCAAACTTTTAGAGTTTAAACAACATCACAACAGTTATTTAAATATATGATATACTGGGGGTATTTATATTTATATAAAAAGTTTCAGATTTTTATGAGCAGTAGTATAAAAGATATGGGGCGGTGAAAACCACCAGTACTTTCTGAATCACCCGGTATACAGTATATGTTTTAACTTATTTTTCTGAATTAAAGTACTTCTAATTAAAAGCTAAAATTAACGAGAATCCTAACCTTGTTTTCTTTTTTATAATGAAGAGAAACTAAAATTCAGTTAAGAAAGTATTACATTTAAAACTCTTACATAAAAACTTAAAATAATTTTAAATACAAACAGACAATGAGTATCATCACCACATGATAAGAAAAAAAAAAAAGTTTAGTTAATTAAATTAACTAATTAATTAAAAAAAAAGCAAAGTTAACGAGAAGATCCTTTATTTACTTGTAATCTTAAATTGGTTTTCTGTTTAATATTCATAACATAACCGGATAAAACATATATTAGGCTATCATAAGGAAAGAAGGTAAATAATTAAATAAAATAAAATAAAAAAGAAAAAAAGAAAAAACAAAAAAGAAAATAAAAAAATTTAAATGAAATTAAAAAAAAAAAAAAAATATTTGAAACTTGACGAGAATCGAATCCGGACGCGTCGATTTGAGTCAAGTTTCTGAATAAATTTTCTTTTTAGAGATGTTTGTTTCCTTTCACACAATTTTAAAACAAAGGCTAAAATGGTAGACAGTTTTCTTTATAAGGTAGATATCTTAATTCAGTTTGAAATATTGACAGTTGGAAAAACAAATAAAAAGAAAAATATTTTATTATTATACAAATTATAAACTTTTGCATCTATTCATTTAGTGGATAATAAAAAAAATGAACTAGAAATAATTCCTACGCCACTGTAAGGTATTGTGGGCACTTTCTCAAAGGCTCAATTTGATGTAGTCTATTATGTTAGGGCGGCAGGTTAACTGTTTTCGTCGCAACGATGGTGATTCGGTTAGCGCTGTGGCGCTGTATAATTGAATATTAATTGCTTCCGTGAATATTTCACGGGTTGCGCTAGTATTAATTTTATATTTTCGGAAAAAATAATGTTTCTCATTTTCAAAGTATACATAAATATTACAAAAAAAAAAATAAAAACAAAAAAACAAAAACAGAAAGTGTCAAAATATAAGAATGTAAGCATTCAAAATATAAGTATTTTTATACGTCATAAAAACTTTCAATATTTAATTACAAACTCTTATCAGTTCAGAATGTCATAAAATTTTTGTTTAACTATAATATATTGATATATAACTATTCAGATAGTAATGGTATTTCATGTTTCTTGTTAAATAAACAATTTTTAAATTTACCATTCAATAAAGTTTTTTGTTGTTTTTTTTTTTTGCAAGATAGATGACATCTATTTCTATATTTGGAAAACTTAAAAAATAAAAAATCAGTTTCCACTTACAAGGGTAGAAAGACGATGCAGTTCAGTCCATGATCACGGAAGACATCTCAGTCGAACTTGCAAACACTGAAATGAATGTTTCCTGTTCTTTAGATACGAATCTAGGTAACACTCCATAACCCTCTTATTCGGGGGATGTTTTTATAGATTCCCAATCCATGGTACTGGGCCGTGGACGCTGTTTAAGCCAAGATAAATATTATCGGAGCTTCAGGGGTTAACATGAAAACAATGGAGTCACTCGATTGTCAGCAGCAATCGAATTATTCGATTATATTTTTCGATGGTTTAACCTTAACGAGTGAATTCACTCAGTGGAAGAGAGCGTATTTGTTACTTTTAGGCTAAAACTATCCAGTTTTAATCCAGATATTGACTCGCTCGTGGGGGACAAACAATGTCAAAAATCCCATTAAGCTTTTTAACTTTGACCACTTGTTTTTGAGTTTTCTTACAGTTGTGACGCTAAGTGAATACAATAAAGTTCTTTCCTTTATAAAAAAATATTTTTTAATCCTTCTTCTACAGTATGTTTTACTAATTACTGACATATGTGCACATATATATATTGTTATTTAGCAGCTTTTATTTCATATTTTATTGCTTTTTCTTTTTCAGGTTTAAAGCAAACCTCCAAGCAGCTTTTTCTGCAATTATGTTAAAAATGTTATATACTGAAGAATTAAAGAAGTACAGTAGAACCCCGATTATCCGAGTTAATGTGCACCCAGCCTAACTCGGACAACCGAAAAACTCGGTTAAAGCGAAAATTGTAAATAAAATAAATCGTATAGGTTTAAATGTATGTTTTAACAATTACAAAAGTTATACTGTATAGATACACTACATACAATTCATATTGAAAGAGTTCTTTTACTTAAAAAAGTCCTTAATTGTTTTTTGTTTTACTTTACTTTGGCGTTTTTCTGCAGCAATGTTTCACCATTTTTTTAAGGATAACAGGATTGCTGGTGTCGCATCTTCTTGTTGTTTTATATATTCAATAGGATTAACTATTCTTTGGATTGCTTCTAATTTATTTTTTTCTATAGAAACAACAACTCGCTTTCTCTTATTGCTACTCATTTCGAATCTGTAGAATTGACTGAATGTACCACCGTACTTTTCAGATGCACTGGACAATGTGACCAATCGAAACCATTCCCTGATTCCAGGGAGGTGATCAGTCGAAACCCCGATTCCAGGTAGGGGGATCATATGACTAGACGAACAAAGATTAATTGCAACCAATATTCTACGAATTCTCTTTCGTTTTCCTGAGTGTTTGTGAGATCAAGTTCAAAATTTTTTTCGGTAGCTTTAAAAATGGAAAATGTAGAACCACAAAAAAATCCTAGAAGTGAGCTCGGTTAAAGCGGAAACTCGGATAATCGGGGTTCTGCTGTATTATCGTTGTTATTATTCAATTAATAAATAAATATTTATATATTTTGTGTAAGTGTTGCCTATTGATAATTACACAACACAGTTTTTAAATAAAAGAATTAATTCTGAAACGCTTTCATATATGAAACTGAAACATCCAGTTACAGCGCTACAGAATTGGGTAAAGAACTCAGGTTTTTATTACACGAGTTGAAATCCAAAATTGCTGAAGAAAAAAAATATCGATTCTAAAACTTAAAATTTTATAATCGAAATATTTGATTTTATAGTGCGTGAAATTAATGTCTATTAGCCATTATTTGAGAATTATCTTATTAAAATAAATAATTGAGCTTATTCATTGATATTAATAATTTATTAAAGTAAATAACCTAATTTCTATGATATCTTTTAAAGTTTTACAAAATCTAAGATTATTTGTAAAGGAACTCTTCAGTAAAATGTTCTTTTGGTTAATTCTGATTCCTTGTTTGACACCAATTCTGGTGTTTATGGCTTTTCACGCATTTGTAAAAAAAGAAAATAAATTTTTGAAACATTATTATTTAGCTTGTGTGTTTTATTCTTTCTAAAGTGAGGATAACATTGAATAATAAAATTTTGCTTTTATTGATTTTTTTATCAGCAAAATTTGTTTATTCGATCGCCATCTGGAAAATAATAATAATAAAAATAAATAGTAAAAAGAAGCAAGAGACAACAATAAACTACAAGTAATATCTGTTTTAGCAACCTCGTTCACAAAATGTTAAAAGGGAGAGAAGGGAGCTTTTAATAAGGTTCTGTCTGTCTTTCCGTTAGTCGCTACTCTACCGCCCACTACTGGTAGAGATGGGGAAAAATACGACTTCCGGTCTGCGGTCACTTCTTGTTCACTGGAAGTGGAAGGTGAGGAAAATGAAACATATCGCCACCTCTACGGCCCAAAATAGAAGTGGGATAGACAGATGTGATACCTTTCGACTTGTAAAGTTGGAAAAAAAGAAACAGAGTTCCAGCTTGCTGTCTCACAGAAAGTGTCCGAAAATGAAAGGTACAGGGTCGCTATAGTTTCGTATACAACAGGGGTGGCCACTAACATTACCCGCGGAAGCCACAAACTGATGGAGCTGTTTCGAAGCGAGCCGCATTGATAAGAGGCAATAAAATTTAGAGCATGTTTAGAAAATGGTTTATAAAATGGAGACACGTTTTTCATTTTATAACAAATAAAGGAACACTTATTTTCTACACTACACAGAACATTATTGTTCAGGTACACATCAAGGAATAAGATTTTACTTTTGAGAAGTGCTTTTTCGAATGTTCATTTTTGCTGTTAGTTTTTTGAAAT
This sequence comes from Thereuonema tuberculata, assembly GCA_023159025.1. Lineage (NCBI taxonomy): Eukaryota > Metazoa > Arthropoda > Chilopoda > Scutigeromorpha > Scutigeridae > Thereuonema > Thereuonema tuberculata. Next base: position 10,872,228 of record JAFIDM010000006.1, on the reverse strand, counting down.
CTGGCTGATAATTGGTAAGCGCAGTTCGCACAGGTTCACTTAAATGTTCATCAGTTAGTTCAGATCGATATTTAGATTTAATGAATTTAAGCGTTGAGTACAGTGATTCACACATGGAAGTAGTACCAAAAATTGAGATAAGTCTCTTAGCACACTCTTTTCTTAGTGGGTATTTTTCTTCTGGAACATTCTTCCAAAATTCTATAGTCCTTTTAGTCCTTCGTCCTCTTGCAGTTCTAGTAGCTCCAACTCCACAGCTGCTGTATCCTTTGTTATTGGTGATGGAACAGGACAGCCATCGCCCACAACCTCAACAGCAAAAGGATTTTCCAGGAATGAAAATGAAGGTTTAAGTGATCTCAAATCATTAAATCTGCCATTGATTTCTTCTGCAAGGCCAGACATTTTACTCAAGTAATCTTCAGTTTCCACCTGAACGTCAGGAAGGCTTTCAGTAATTTTCTTCAAACATTTGAAGTGAGCAAATGTTTTAGTCTGAAGGTCTTTCCCAAAAAGCTTTAACTTCTAAGCAAAGCTAAATACAGCCTGGGCCAAATCAGAAATAAGTTTTTCTCTTCCTTGTAAAGATATGTTTAGCGTTTGTAAATGCTGGACTACATCTATAAAAAAAGCCAAATCTGAGAACCACTGGGGTCATTAAATTCAGGGAAATATTTTACTTTTTCTTCCATAAACTGTTTTATTGGATCAAGTAATTCAAAAAATCTGCTAAGAACATTGCTTACTGATAGTCATCTTACTAAGCAGTACCAAGATACATCTTCAGGAAGCTCATCATTGCTCATATCTTCTATAAAAGATTTGAACTGTCGGCGTCTTTTGGCACCTGAGCGAATAATTCACAATTTTTAGAACTACCTGCATAATATGCGTATACTGAAAATATTTTGCTGCTAAATGTTCTCTGTGAATAATACAATGTACAGGTAGGAAATCAGGAAATGATGTGTCAGCATTTAAAAGGCCAATAAGCTCTTGTTTCGTGCCAGTCATAGATGGAGCACCATCGGTAGCAATGATGACAATATTACCGAGTTTTTCTATAAAACACCATCCAGGGCTTCTTTAATGTCACCACCACAAGTAGTATCCTTCAAAGTAACCAGGTCTAAAAGTTCTTCCACCACCTCCAAGTCCTTTGACACGCACCTCACAAATATGTCTAGTTGTGGTTTGTCTTCGATATCAGTAGACTCGTCCAGAGCCACACTTACTGCTGAGCACTCGCTTAGCTTTTTTGTAAATTATTTAAAATATCCGCACTAATAACAGAAACTCGCCGCTCTATTGGTGTCTAGCAGCGGGCATTTCGTTGATCAGTTTCTGCAGTTTCTTATTTTCGGGTTCTAAAACAGAAATAACTTGTGCCATGTTCTTCTTAATAAACTCCCCGTCTGTGTAAGGCTTTTTTACTTTTGCAATATTAAAAGCCAAGATGAAGCCAGCCTCGGTTGTCAAATCTGTTTTCTTGGTAAAATTTGACATAACCCTACTCTGAGCATGAAGTTTTTCCTTTAGTGATTTCAGTTTGGTTTTCCTTAACTGAGAGCCAAACAGCAAAATCTTTATTGAAACCGCTATGGTTAGTGTCATGATGGCGTTTTAGATTACTGGCCTTGAACTGTGACAAAGTTATTTACACAAAAGACACATTGGCTTACCGTTTCTTTCTACAAAAACGAATTTTTCCTCCCATTCGGTATTAAAAACTCGATACTCCTCTTCATATTTACGCTTCTTAGACAGCATCGTAACTGTTCTAACACCAGGCCACAACTGTACTCAAACAGCCCACAACAACTGCACGCAGAAAAGTATCGGCACTTTCTACTGCCTACACGTGAACGCGACTGGCTTCATCTCACGCCACTGACTCACTCACACACACTCGCACTCAAAGCACCATCTAATGGAAGGCCCCGAAACTATCTTCATCTCCCATCTCTCACCACTGACCTACAGCGCTAAGAACGTTAAGCCGCACATCGCTGCTACTGACTGCCGCCGGCCGCGAGATGTTGTTAGTTTCCATTAATTATATCAATTAATGTTACTCTAAGCTTGGTGTCAAGAGCCCCACGAGACTGACTCATGCGGCTCGCGAGCCTCGTTGTGACCACCCCTGGTATACAATCTGAAAAACAACTATAGCTTCCAATGAATAAAGGGAGCATTCAAATAAGGGATTACACAGAATATACAAATTATATACAAAAGCTGATTTTCCCAGAAAGCCCTACGAAAAAACCCCATTAGTTCATATTTCATCGAGGCTGACGATAAAGACAGGCCGAGCCGCCAACGTTTGAGAGTCATGTGACCATCTTGGTCTGGATGCATTTCGTTGCCGTGAAGCTTCAGACTAAATCAATCTAAATTCACTGTGTTTCTGAATAAGCTAATTAAGAATATGAATCTTAGACTAAAATACATAGTTCCATGTATTTTCATACATTTTCATACATTCAATTGATCCTCATACATTTTACTTATCTATTAAGTATTTATAATTAATGCTTAGTAAATACTTAATAAATAAAAAAAAAAGGACAAACGATCCATTTTATTTTAGTAATTACTTGATGTTCATTTTTTTAAGAAACAGATTTTAAGAACACAAATTTTATTAATTAAATAAAAAAAAATATTTAAAATATGTTTCATAAGAAACTTAATTATTATGGGCACAGTTATACTTATAAAAACTTACATTATTCCATCTTACAAAAAATGTCAAATTAAAGCCTTTGAATACTGGAGAATACGAAATCATAAAGAAATTCATTGTTGTTTAACACTACTGCTATGTAATATTTGTTTTGCTCGTGTATATGGTTTTATCTATATAACTTTTGTCATTCCAATAGGTCAACTGGCTACAGTTTATAAAGATGTATTTATAATAAATTATTTGCTGTTAGCTGTAGTCCTTCATTTCAAACAAATAAACACACTTTCAAGATTCGGCAACAAACCAGTTGAGACGAGACACAGAACGTCATTTAATGGGCATCAATCATCTGAGTTCTTAACTTGTTCTTCATGTAGTTCATGAATGCAAATAAAATGAATTTCAATAATAATGAATAAATAATAATATGAAAATATAACTCATATAAGCAAAATAATGAAAGGGACGTGCTGACAAAATTCAGTGAACATGTATGTAAAGCCTCAGCACAGAATAAATAATTGTTTATTCTGTGCTGGGCTTTACATACATGTTCACTCACTTCACTACATGTTCACACAATAACTCATATATGTTTGACGATTTTATATAAAAGTTATATAAAAATCTGATTTATGAGCAGTAGTTTAAAAGATTTGGGGCTATGAAAACCACCAGTACTTTCCAGTACTTTATGAATCACCCGATATATGTATATATATATTACTTTAGTGGTGTTTTGCTTTATCGTTGCCTAATAACTGCCAAAAATTGAAATGTATATTTTTTCTCAATGAAATATATTTTTATTTTGTCAATGACAAAAATGTATATGGCTATACTGGAGCTAGGTGAAATCTCAACTCTATTTTATAAATAATTAAAGTTAATATGGCTATGCAAATATTTTAAGAATAATACAAATTAAACTTTTCATATTTTCTTTCTCTCGTTTTGTATTGTTGGATATTCACTGACAAAATATCTTGTTAGCGTTAATAACCTGTATGGAAGGTTGGTACCTTTATATAATAACCATTTGCTTCTCGCTATCTGGTCACAATGATAACTACCCATCTCTGTGCTTTCCGCTACATTCCAATAGATGTCCTAACGTATTCGTTTCATTGACATGGCTTTTATAACAAAAGCTTTTTGGTAGGGTTATATTACAGTCCTTTTCTAATCATAGTTTAGTTATACGAAGATTATAAAAAAAAATGTTGAAAGAATAGCTCATCGATCATTAGGTATGACATGTCACTGGATGAAGTGTCCGCACCTACCTGACAAGAAATCACCAACTATTACCCACATCAACCGGCAATACCCTACGATAATGTCACCGGTGTTAACACGGATTCCACACGTGGCCTTCCGGGAAAACCCACCCACCCAACACTGAATAGCAACTCAATGTTGAGTGGGAGGGTTTTCCTGAAAGGTGGCCAATTTCACAGCCACTTGTTTATAAGATCATCCGGGAACTTATGGAACAAAAGAAGTTTCACAAGACAGAAAACATGCCTGTCTGCAACGCCACCGAGTGTAGAGAAAAATGAATGCGACAAACTCTACAAAAAAGTATCTTGCTTGTGGCAAATGGAAGACAAATTCGATGAAGCGTGGATATAAATTAGTGATTGTGGTAAGGTACATTCCATAACTTACCGGCCGGAAATAGACTTCATCCGGCAATGCAAGGAGTTTTCCAAAAGGTCTCATTATCGTCGGTAGATATTGCCTTGGGGAAAACTGCAGATATGAAGGTTGGTACAAAGTACGAAAATCAATGATGCTTATTATTAGAAAATCATAATGACTGTCGATTTGCACCATGGAAATCCCCACTCCTTATTTTAATGAAGCAACGTTTATCCACAGCGATCAAGATAAAGCTGCTAGCCATAAAACTAGAACATCCTTAGTCTTTTATGAATGCTTAGAGCTAGAAACTGGGATCAAGGCCATGCCTTTCTAGAACATTCCTGTCATGCCTCCAGATGCAAGTCCAATAGATTTCTGCGGCTTCGCCCTATAATATAGTTATAATAGTTTGTTGTAAGGGCCGTAGTTGTATAGTTAGGAAATTAATGCTTTGGGAATGACTCCTAATCAACGAAAGCTCAGTTCATATTAAGAGGTGTTAGTAAATAAGATAAAGAATTTTTTTCAAACAGCAATCCGGATAGCTGAAAAAAGGTATAATAATTAAAGAAAATATAGATATAGATATGCAGTTCTATATAGCTATGAAAGCTCCCTCCTCCATAGCATTTAAATTCAGAAACAGGTTTTAAGCTTTAGTGTCATGTGTCACCATCTAAACAAACAGGAAACAGAAAGAACATCTTAACCTAAAACAAGATTTCAAATTATCAAAAACTAATTCCTGAGTCATTTAAAAGAATTCATCAAAAAATAACGAGTAAACAAAAATAAATCGATTCTTTGTAAATACTTAAAAGAGGAAATATTATTAAAATTATTTGATGGATGTGAAAACAAAGAAAGTATTAATCTTCTTATTGTCAATGTTAGCTTTAATGTGATTAAAATTACCTACAATTAGAAAAGATTAGTAATGATATTTTGGAGGTAATGAATTTATGAAACTACAAGTATATATATTCATTAGATATTATAAATTAAAAACAAAACAACACTTTTTTTGCATTAGTTTCACTAAAGTCAAAAATAGAATTAAAAGAACTTGGGTTTCAAAGACTCAAATTCATTCAGAAAATACTTGTTTCATTTTGTTTATTTAAGCTAAGTTCACTAATTTAAAATAAAACTCTTGATAATTATAACATTATGCTGAAAGTGAGCTCAGAATTGACGATTATAATTTCGGATTTCTGATATGATTTCGTCGGAGAATGAATTGAAGTAGGTTGTTGTTGTGTCAATGTTATTACAAAGAAGGAATTCACACCTACTTCATTTAATTATATTTACTAAGCAAATACGCAATTGAAAAAAGTTAATCCATTAGCACATTCAAATTTGAGATCTTGCTTAAGAGTAAATATCTGCAGAAATTAATCAATAATCTTTGTTTTGACTCTGTTTCATTGTCAGAAATTACATCATGTGCTACAACGTTTCAAAAACTATTTTCATCATCAGTTGTGATAAAAAACGCTTCTGGTTGTAGTTGAAATTATCGAATCTTTGGAGAATTTAAAATTACGATTAAGAGATAACTAGAAAAACCTTTTTGGGTTTTCTAAGAATACAATTAGATTATAAAGTACTTCAACTAATTACAGGTTTCTTTAGCTATATTATAAAATTTTCTTCTGAAGAAAAGACGAGTTAAGCGAAGGATAAGTCTCCGAGATTACTATCATTTTCTTTCTTTGACATTCTTTGTGGAGTGTTGTTAGTGTACAATTAGATTTAAAAGTTAGCAAAATTTTAAAGTGATATAAGATTCAATCAGATATCTCTACAAGATTACTTTCTTGAAAGAATGAACAAAGTCAAGGTGATGTCCTATCCAAATCAGAAAAACGCTGTAGAAGAAAGATGGCAGCAACACAGTCGCAGATCTACAGACATTTAATTAGTTAATAAGTTTATATTGGAGAACTATGAATTGGAATCTTCGTATACATCCAGATATCTTTGTAATTAAGCGTTTTTTCTGGCTCTACAGTTTCATGGTTTCATCGCCTGTGGATTTTAAAATAGTTAATCACAGGTGTAATCCTTATTCATCCTTTGTTGACATGTTTCGTACATAATTATATATATGTTCATAGATTAAAAAAAATGTTCTTTGTAATAAGGAAATAAAATGTTTTTTATAGAAACAGTGCTAAACTAATATTAAATTTGATGAATTATTTACATGATAATATTACAACATCTCAACTTTTTAATTTCTATTTAAAAAATATATATTTATCAAAAATTTACTAATATCAGAAATATAATGTTTTCTATTCTTATGAAATTCTATCCAATAATAATGAAATTCTTAATAATTTTTTCAGCAAAAAAGTTTTTTCTTTTTTTAATGTATTAGAATCTTTGCCTAAGATTTTGATTTTTCCCTAAAACGTTTCCTGATTGGATTATTCATAAAATAATCAGCAACTTTTCAACTGCTGAAATTGTTATTTTTAAAATCTGTCATTTGCTGTTTTATTCTTTTGAATAATGAATGTTGTCAAATACAAGATCGTTACTTTCATTGAACCTAATGGGAACTTTAAATTTGGCTGGTTGTTAAGTTTTAGTTTATTTATTTTTTTTATGTAAAGACTGGTGTTTCTGAATCTTCTTTTACTCAAGTTTATGCAGATGTTTGATTATCACAAACTAGCTTTTCCTTAACAGACATAGAAACCTACAAAATCATCATCATCTTCTCCACAATCTAATTGAAAACTTTTATTAACATTTTGGTAATACTGGAGGTACATTAGATGAACGAGTTAAAGAATATATTATCGTATTTAGAAATAAACACCCTGAAACATTTGATTGGGCAAATAATTGTATAACATTTGAATATAATCTGGATCCATTAATAACAGTCCTAAATAATGATATATTTGACACAACAACAAGATTTATGATTGATTTGTGTTATCAAAAACTTTGTTTTAATAAACAAAACGGTGTGAAAGTAAGTCCATTTTTATTAAAGTTATTCAAAAAGCATTGTAACTTTCTGTGAAATATAGTAATGTTTGGTTAAGAATTTGTATTCCTTGTCTTTCCTCTATCACAATTATGTGGTTTATATATATATATATATATATATATATTGGACTAATAAGTAAGTTTGACAGGTTAGCTACTTTATCATCTTTTTAGATGTTTTATCAGTGATTCAGTCCTTAAAAGCATTCGTCTGTTTTTGATGCTTGTGGATCGTCCTAAGTCAATTGAAATAATATCAATAAAATAAATATTTATACAAGAATTCGAGATGTTTCTAGCAATATCCATGTTAAGAATGATTATTCTAGTACAACTAAGTTATATATCTGTGTGGTCTACATATAAAAGCGATTAATTATTGATTGTCTACTTCGTTGTATTTGCGTAATTACTTCAAATGGTTTCATTTAAAATATATATATACTTAAACTTAAAATATATATATATATTTAAAATATATATATATATATATATATATGTGTGTTTGATCAGAAGCACAGCTAATCTTCACCTATTGCATCTCATTTGTAGAATGTAAAGTGTATGAGAATCAGAGCAAGAGGACACCCACTACATAAATCTATTCTTAGATAGAGACAAAATGAATTTTAATTGAAATTTAAGAAATGATGAAATTAAAAGTGAAGCTATGTCGAGTGGTGGAGGCATATGGTGGAGTGGTGGAGAACGGTAGATCCACAAACCGAAACCTTTTATGGCTTCTGACCACATGCTACGTAAAGAAATTTTCAAGATTTTTTCCCTACTTCTGTCTCAAGACACTAACTAAACAATATGCAGTATTCTGGAAAAGGCATAACAAAGATAAGTAAAATACAATGATTTCTACAATTCAATCGCTTTTGGAGTAAAAGATATTAAAGTATTTATAGATTAATGATGACGCCCCAGCATGGTCCAGTGTGCTGGCGTCCGGGTTCAAATCCCGGTTGTGAGCATGGATGTTTCAATTTCCTTTCCTGTGTTGTAAAGCCTCTTTTTTCTCTTCGGTCTGACGTCATTCCGTAATGGCGTCCTAGAGAAGGCAACGGGAATCCACTCTAGTATCTGTTCCCAAGAATAAGTTACGGTTTCTCCTAAGGGTCGACCTTCGGGGGTCACTAGGGTCCGTGAACTTTCAACCAATCTTCGGATTGAAGTACTGTGTGTAGATTAATGATATTTATATTAGGATTAAATTGTAATTGACAGTCAAGTAATATCTAACTGTATGTAAAACATTTTCGAGCTCCCTCCTAGATAGCATTAATATTCAAAAAGTAAATACAGGTTTTAAGCTTTATCACCATCTAAAGGAACAATAGGAAACAGCAAGAATATGTAGAGGAAAGTTGCCGAATATGGGGAGGGTTTTTTTTTAGTAGCTCGTAGATTCAGCCTAAATAGAGGAATATTTTGAAATTTTGTGTCTATTGGTTTTAAATATCTATTAGATTGTATTGTGATGTATTTCAATCCATCTTTACCAATACTTTATGTATTGACAAATTAACAAAAACATAATCTCCCCATATTGGGAACAAGGTGTCCTTATATGGGGAGGTTAGTGCTCTCAATATAGGGTAATGTTTTATAATGGTTAAATTTCGATTATGAATATTTTTAATGGTATTTTAATGGTATTTATATGCTGACGATCAAGTTTTGATAGCAAATTCAGAAGATGAACTTCAAATTGGAGCAAATCATTTAAATACTATCTCAAAAAATTATAAAATGAAAATTTCGGAATTAAAAACAAAATCCATGGCAATGTGTGGAAAACAAATACAAAGAGTGAAAATTGTAATTAATGGAAAAATAATAGAACAAACTGATAATAATTTTAACGTGCTGTACTTAATATAATTACACTGCCAACTAATTATGCACTTTTTTGTTTAAAAAATAATAATATATTATAATTAAACCATTCACGTACGTATTCGGAGATTCCTTTCTACCAATCTCCTTTATCAAGTGTACATTAAAAACATTAAAAACAATTTTAAAAAACAAATTCCCCTTTAAAGGAACAACGTTCCTTACAAAGGGTTCGTCGAGCAAAGAGATCCGGCTTCGATCATTAGAAGCTTATATATGCCGCTGCCCTAGTGGTCTTTTTTCTAACTAGCTTGGTGTCGTCTTCTTCTTTTTTTTTTTTTTTTTTTTTTAAATTTTAATTTTACAATCCATATTCCAGGACATTCCTTGTGGACAAGTCCTGGTTGTAACTATGTAGAGTTCTAATGATACCCGACTCGAAAAATTCCCTCAAATACCTTGATCTTCTTTTTCCAAATATTATCACTTCGTCAGTGTTCAGCGAGTGTCCTGTACTTTCACAATGTAAGGCTGTAATGTAATTTTTATTACCCTTTTTAACTGCATTAATATGCTCAGTTACTCGTTTTCCCAACTTGCGCTTTGAATTTCCCACATAAAGGCATTTATTCTCTGTTCCTGTATTATGGGCACATCTAATTCCATAAACAGTATTATGTGTTTTTAATATTTCTTCCCTAGAACGTTTTTTTCCTTTATTACTATTATTCAGGAACGAGCCTAACGTATTAGTTGCTTTACATGCCACTGTAATTCCCACATCTATCAGTACGGGTTTTATTTTCCTTAACATACCTTTGTCGTACTTAAGCGAAACGAATCTGCGCAAATCATTTTTTCCCCCCTTTCTTCCCTGGCTATTAATATTAATCGGTTTTATGTTACTTTTTTTGTAATGTGTAATCTTATAGTATGCTTTAATACAATGCTCAATGAATTCGTCCGGAAACTCATTGTCTCTAAATGTTTGCCTAATACGTTCAATCTCACTTATTAGCGTTTTATATGTTCAGCATACTTTTAAGGCTCTGTTTAATGCCATGTAAATCGAATTTCTTTTATAGGTTTCAGGAACCGAACTATGAAAATTGATGGTAATACCTGCATTAATCTTTTTCCTATAGACCGACGTTATGTATTTATCATCTTGTTTAGTGATCAATACATCCATGAACGGCATCTTGCCTTCTTTCTCAGTCTCCATGGTGTATTGTATATCGGGGCATATATTATTGAAAACCGAAAGAACCTTATCAACGTAATGACTATTGATTATCAACAGCGCATCATCGACGTATCTACAAAAAAATTTAATTATAATATATTATTATTTTTTAAACAAAAAAGTGCATAATTAGTTGGCAGTGTAATTATAATAATAGAACAAGTATCAGAGTTTAAATATTTAGGAAACATAATTTCATGTTATAACGATGAGGCAAACCTGATATCAAACATACAGACATACAACAGAATGAATGGAATAATTAGAAGAAGATTTGGAAAACAAATGACGAAAGAAACACTACTAAGATTACATAATATTACAGCCAAAGCAGCAATTAAATATGGGAGTGAAACCTGGATACTAAAAGAAAGAAACAAACAAAGATTGGAAACTGCACAAATGAAATTTCTGAGACCTTTATTAGGATTTACACGTCTCGACAAAAAGAAAAGTTATGATATTCGAGCGCAACTTAAAACTCCAAGTTTAATTCAAGAAATTAAAAATAACCAAAAAAATTGGCTTAGCCATGTAGAAAGGAAGTCAAACGATAAGATTCCAAATTGGATTTTGAAATATCAGCCCAAAGGAAAAAGAGACAGAGGGCGACCAAAACTACGATGGAAAGACCAAAATCATCTTCAGAGCTAGGAACAGACAATCATTGTCTATACCTTAGATGTTCAAGACAAGACAAGTATTTTTTATTCTCTTTGATTTGAAAATTTGTAGCATGCAATACAATAATATCATTCTTCACTAAGTTATAAATTAAAGATAAATATTTCATAATTTTGATTTTCATTAGCGCTATAAAATTTTTAATGAACCCTATATTAGCGACAGATTATTTCCCCATAATAGGCATACAACATTTTCGTAACACACGTCACCAAAGATGTTACAAAAACCACGACAACAAAAGCTTATGAAATTGTGATTTTAAAAATGTAATTCATAAAATACAATTGCTTACCTTTCAAAGGAAACGAAGAAACACAACAGAACGTACAAAGTTTTCTAAACAGCTGTTTTAACACATTTATTTTATTTTATTCATCTATTTTAAAACAGCTGTTTTGACTCTCAATGAAGTAATGGCGACCGGATTGCGTCTGGTTCTTCATGTATAAGGGGAAATGACATAACTGTAGTCACAACATTCGCCGATAGCGTACACCTCTTGCTTGGTAAGATATTAGACCCCCCCCCCCTAGTCGGAACCCTCCCCATAGTCCTCTAAACTTAAAATAAGATTTAAAAAAAAAAAACTTCCTGAGTCATTTAAAAGAATTCATCAAAAATAACAAGTGGACAAAAATAAATCGATTCTTTGTGAATACTTAAAAGAGGAAATATTATTAAAATTATTTGATGTATGTGAAAACAAAAAAGTATTAATATTCTTATTTCAATGCTAGCTTTAATATGATTAAAATTACCTAAATTCAGAAAAGATTAGTAATAATTTTTTGGAGGTAATGAATTTATGAAACTATGTATATTCATTAGATATTGTAAATTAAAAACAAAACAACACTTTTTTTGCATTAGTTTCACTAAAGTCAAAAATAGAATTAAAAGAACTTGGTTTTCAAAGACTCAAGTTCATTCAGGAAATACTTTTTTTTTTTTAATTTTTTAGACTAATTTGACCTATTAAAAATATATGGGTATTAATATCCGATTAACTCAAAAAAGAATGCAAAGTTTAGCTCAGAATTACCAATTATAATTTATGATTATTGATATGTTTTCTCCGGACAATGAATTGAAGTTGGTTGTTGTTGTGTCAATGTTATTACAAGGAAGGAAAAGTTATCAATTCACACCTACTTGAGTTAATTATATTTACTAAGCAAATAGACAAGTTAATCCATTAGCACATACATATTTGAGATCTTGCTTAAGAGTAAATATCTGCAGAAATAACCGATAATTTTTCTTTTGACTCTGATTCATTATGTGCTACAACGTCACAAAAACTATTTTCATCATCGTTTGTGATAAAAGACGCTTCGGGATTTAGTTGAAATTATCGAATAAATTAATCGTAACTTGAAATTTCCAATTTACAGATTAGTAGAAAAACCAGAAATTCCTTTTTGGGTTTTCTTAGAATACATTTAGATTATAAAGTACTTCAACTAATTACAGGTTTCCTTAGCTATTTACAAAATTTTATTCTGAAGAAACGACGAGTTAAGCGAAGAATAACTCTCCAAGATTACAATGAATTTCATTCTTTGACATTCTTTGTGGAGTGTTCTTAGAGTACAATTAGATTTGAAAGTCAGCAAAATTTTAAAGTGATACAAGATTCAATCAGATATCTCTACAAGATTACGTTCTTGAAAGAATGAACAAAGTCAAGATGATGTCGTATCCAAATCAGAAAAACGCAGTAGAAGAAAGATGGCAGCCAACAAAGTCGCACATCTACAGACATTTGGTATGGAAAATTGTACCTATAAAGATATGTGGTTTGTTTCTTGTAAATGGTGTATTATTAGAGAGAAATGTGTTTCAATTCAAATGGTTAAGCTTCAGTGTTGTCTATTCAGCTATTGTTTTTCCTTTGTTAATGGCAGTGCTTATAAGTGATCGTATAAATACCCCCAAATTTCGAGAAAACTGGTTAAAGGGCTTTCACTTTGATGAATTCTCAGTGCAGTTTGAGATGATACATACATATGTAAGTATTGTAACTCGAGGCGTTGAAGAAATTCGGATTTTGAAAATGGCACTTCATTTCCCAAAATATCTACAGAAATGGTTCTTATTCGAGAAAGTATCTGGAATAATTTTACCAGTCAATAGCCGTGAATCTAAACTTGTTCAATTTCTTGTTTGGATACGTGCTACTTCAGCGATAATTAAAGGGCTTGGACTAGCAATAATAACGAAATTTCACATTTTCAAAATGCTAACGATTGGAACACATTTTTGTTTTGATGTATGCTTTAAACTCATAACTGTCATTTTTGGGAGTTTGTGCAGTGTATTCAAAACCTGGGGAACAGTTTACAATAATTCTCCAAGGAAGAATTGAAGAATAAACTTTCGAAATCTAGAAAGATTTACTTGGACATTCTGATTCTGATAAAGGAGTGCAATGACATTTTTTGCGGATATTTATTTATTAAAATCTTCAGCAGTAGCTGTTTTGTTGCTGGTCAAACATATTACGGTCTGACAATGATGCTGAAAGAGATGGCTGATATATTCGAAGTAGTGGCATTCATTGCTTATATAACCTTCAATATATTGGAAATTGTATTTGTAACTTATTGTGGTTCCCGAGTAAATAATCAGGTAATTATTCATTTTCACCTTCACAAAATTCGAGTTGTTTACCAGTTTTCAATACAATAATGATAATTTTAGCTACAATTCCAAGGGAAACGATACTTATTAAGGCAATCAGCGTACACTGTGCTTATGTTTTTTTAGCGAATCAATTATTTATGCCTTGTATTAAACTATTAAAAATAATTGAATGTAGACAACTTAAGAAAGAAGTGCAAATGTAATTCATTTTATTTTTCAAAATTTGTGACATATTTTTTTAAAAAAGCTCAGATTACGAGGGACCAGAATGTAACGGTTTTGTATGACAAATATTTCGTCTTAATTTAGAAATGTAAATGATTTATTTATCTTCTGATCTTAGAAAGAGAGAACGAAGGCAACCCTCAAAGCAAAGATAAAAACAATTCTTTGAAAAGTGAAGAAGGAAGGAATCCTCTAGCACATAAGAAGAGAAACAGTATAAAGTAGACAATAATCCTCTCATTGTTTCTGAACAAGGAACGAAACTAACTCAAGTAATTAGAAACTCTTGAAACTAAATACAGGAAATAAAACATGACAGTCATATTCATCGTATAGTGACATGACTTCTCTTTAAGATTCACTAAAGTCATGATAAGCTGTGCTTCATAAAGCAAGTTATAAGCAATACAGCATTCATCTTAAATCTTTCAATGTCTTGATATTTTGGTATTATGTTAATCCCCTAGATCAAAAATTCTCAATGAGCGAAAAGAAGAACGACGTTGTGGTGTTAGAGAAATAGCCACAAGAATAAAATTTCGCGTCATGGGCCTGGTAACAACTAAAACATGTCTTCATCGAAATTCGCGTGGTGGCTCTTAAAGAAAGTGATTAAACAACTCGTTTTCTGGCATTATGAAAATAGGATTATCAGTGACTGCTACCTTTTGCAGCCACGACAATAAGGAAAAGATGACAGTATATAAATTACAGCCAATTTTCAGAAAAGTTGATAGGAAATAAGTACAAAGCCTGCCAAATAGAACAGATTTTTATTTCGAGAAATTCGGAATATATTTTCAGTTCAAATCTCTAAATGTTAATTAGGAAAATATTTTTATTCATTTTTTATTCATTAACAATTTCTAATTTATTATATTTTTAATTATAGAATGAATTTAACAACTATGACTTGCTATATATTACAGTGTCTTTGTTGTTCTGCGCTTTATATCATATAAAGAGATTTAGTTTCGTTTCTCGTAGGTGAATACGCCTCGATCAATAGACAAAACTGTAAGGGAGAATACATATTTTTAGTTTTCAAATTACTTAAAAAACAAATTATTAGAATTGAGAAACAAAAACAACTTAGGTGGTGTTCTTTTCTTTCTTGTCTTTTTGTTTCTCAATTCTTTGCACAGCACGTTAAATTATTGACTTCTTTTCTGCCTTATTTTCTTAACAAATTATTAGAAATTAATGCAATAATTATGTAAAATGAATCGTCCTATAAACGATTCTAATGTTTTTATTTATTTCCAATCCATTATTAATGAATAGTTTTAATTAGTTAATAAGTGTATATTGAACAACTATGAATTGGAATCGTCTTCGTATACGTCCAAATATCTTTGTAATTAAGCGTTTTTTTGGCTCTACAGTTTCATGGTTTCATCGTCTGTGGATTTTAAAATAGTTAATCGCAGGTGTAATCCTTATTCAATCCTTTTTTGTACATAATTATATATAATATGTTTAGAGATTAAAAAAAATGGTCTTTGTAATAAGGAAATAATATGTTTTATATGTAAACAATGCTAATCAAACATTCAATTTTCATTCAATAAAGTTTCAAAAAATTTGGGCATCATTAGGAAACTTTATTTTCTTCCTAGAAAAATACTTCTGAATCTATATTGGTCGCTAATTCACACAAACCTGTGTTATGGTGTAATCATTTGGGGTACCACGGCCAAATTTCAAGAAAAAATGTTACTCAAAGTTCAAAAGCATTTCCTAAGATTCCTAGATAAAAAAAACCGCCTCTGCTCTACCCAATCCCTCTGGACAAAATATAAAATAATTCCTTTCAATCATGTCTATAAGCTTCAGTTGGCTCTTTTCACCTATAAAACTATCAATACAAAACTACGTCCTTCAATTACTTTAAATACTAAACCCCACTCCCACTCTTATAAAACTAGACTCAATCCTGGTCTTCTACTAACAAAAACTATCAACGGAGAACTGTCAGTTATTCAGCTCCTCTAAATTGGAATGAAATTCCAAAGGAAATTCGTGATTGCTCTTTCCTGGCACAATGTGAAAGTGTTGTTTAAGTTTTCTTTTAAATTAAAAAAACTTAAACAACACTTTCACTCAACTCAATCCTCATAGATATATAATTCCTCATTTCACGTAAATCCAGTAATTGATTGCATTCTCTCCTCTATTTTCTTTCTTCCCACTCCCTCCTTTTTTTTTCTTTTCTTCTTCCTCTATCTAGGTAAGCACAATCAGTCCAATTTTATTTCATATTAATAATTTTCCTTGGCATATAATTGCGTCAACATATGATGAACTGAATTTTTTTTTTTTTGTTTCTTATCTAAATGTACAATGTAAAAAATTTGTAAAAAAAAAAAAAAAAAATAACAGAAATAATTCAGTTCCTTTAATTGATGTTTTTTTTTTTTTTTCTCCTTCCTCTCCCTGTAATACTTTTTGTTTAATGTAATGCTTTTTGTTTAATTTTCATTTTATTTGCCTCGATGCCGACACCCTTTTGTCTTCTCGACGGGATCACCCTTAAGACAACTGGGATGTCAAAACTGTAATCGATATGTATTGTTGTAAATATTTTTTCTTTATAGGCAATAAATTATTATTATTATTATTATTATTATTATTAATTTGATGGATTATTTACATAATAATATTACAGCATCTCAACATATTAATTTCTATTTAAAAAGTATATATTTATCAAAAAATTTACTAATACCAGAAATATACTGTTTTCTATTCTTATGAAATTCTATCCTAACAATAATGAAATTCCTAACAATTTTTTAAGACATAAAGACTTTTCTTTTTTTTAATGTATTAGAATCTTTAACTAAGATTTTGATTTTTTTCCCAAAACTTTTGCTGATTGGATTATTCATAAAATAATCAGCAACTGTTCAACTGCTGAATTTATTATTTGTAAAATCTGTCATTTGCTGTTTTATTCTTTTGAACTAGCCGGGTACCGTCGCTTCGCTCCGGAACCCTTGCATCTATAGCATTTAAAAAAATATTTTATTTATTTAGTAAATTAATATTGCGATCGGAGACTATACGACTTCCCAGCCCTTTGTGCCCTTCTCCACTTAACTCAGGTGTATTGCGGGTTGGCGCCACACACCTAGGGTTGCCGCCATACATTTCATCGTCAGTTTGCCAAATTATTCCCTATCCCGTAAGAATTTCGAAAAATCCGACCTTATTCCTTGTCTACATCATAAAGGAAACCTTTGTGCAAAATTTCAGCTTTCTAGTCCCAAGGGTTTGGGGTGGGCGTTGATGAGTCAGTCAGTGAGTGAGTCAGGACTTTTCTTTTTATATATGTAGATTTTCATGAATTTTGTTTTGTTAACATCATTGATTAGTTCTTTATAGATTATATTTGGATCTGTTATTTTCTCATTTTCAACTCTCATCCGATTCGTTCTTTACATATTATTCCTGGTGTTTTGAAATCATGTTTATTTATGAAAATATGATCTATATTTGTTTTCGTATTTCCATGAATCGTACAGTTGTTTCTTGTTGTTCCAGAAAGACGATTTTTGAAACCATTACTGCACATAAGTTTTACGTATTTCTGTACTGCATTGTTTTTATTCATTTTGAAAATATCTATATTTACGTCACCAATCAGTATAGTTGGACAGTTGTTTAATATATTTTCATTTTTTAAGAATAGATTCTCTATTTTAGTAACATTTTAATAATTTGTAATTTAACATTTTGCTTACAGAATGACAGACAGAATAACGTTTATTATTATTATAATATATAATAATAATAGCCTTGTACCGTCGCTTCGCTCCGGAACCCTTGCATATACAGTATTCAAAAAATAAACTTTATTTATTTAGCAAATTAATGTTGCGATCGTCGGAGAATATATAACTTCCCAGCCCGTTGTGGCTTCTCCGAATAACTCGGATGTATTGCGGGTCGGCGTCACACACCGAAAATTCACATTTTTGCATGTATCTTGCAAACTCTGAAGCGTCTGTGAATAAGTGATACATCGTTCGATAGAACTTTCAAATACCAACATTTTCTCAATATAATGTTCTCTCCCATCTTTTATACTTTTCGTTTAAATTGAGAAAAAGTCAAAATTTGACCCTTTGAAAGGCGCCATCTTGGAAACCAAAAAGTGTTTTCGAAAGATTTTTGTAGCATTTTGTTTGTCTTAAAAAGATCTATATTTTATCCATTTACATGACCAATCTATCTCTTATAGTTTGGTCACAAAATTGGAAAAACGTAAAGTCTTTTATAATATAAGATAATGAATGTTACAATAAAGTTCTTCGTTATAGATTAAAAAAAAAATATATTCCTTCCATTTTCAGCAATCTGTTTAAAATTTTTGCGAAAAACTTCACAAAGCGGAACGAGCGGAAATATCGTTGAAGAATTCTTTCTTTAAATTTTCCTATGTTGTTTAAATTACTTTGTAGGAAATTAGATGAAGTTATTTCTGAAGAATCAGAATAAGTTACTTTCTGTGAAATATAGTAATGTTTAGTTAAGAATTTGTATTACTTGTGTTTCTTATATCATAATTATGTGGTTTAAATATATTTATCTATTTGACTAATAAGTATGTTTGGCAGCTTAGCTAGTTTATTAATGCAGATGTTTTTATCAGTGATTCAGTTCTTAAAAGCCTTCGTCGGTTTTTAATGCTTGTGGATCATCCCTATTCAATTTAAATAATATCACTAAAGTAAATATACTAGAATTCGAGATGTTTCTACCAATACCCATGTTAAGAATGATTATTCTACTACAACTAATTTATATATCTGTATGGTCTAATGACTATATGTAAAAGCGATTTATTATTGATAGTCTACATCGTTGTATTTGCTTAATTACTTCATATGGTTTCATTTAAAATATATATACAACTCTTTGTTAAGAAGGACAGCTAATCTTCAGCTATTGCATCTCATTTGTAGAATGTAAAGTGTAAGAGAAACAAAGCAAGAGCACACCCACTACACTATCTGATCTTAGATAGAATCAAAATGAATTTTAATTGAATTTTAAGAAATGATGAAGCAAAAATAGAAGCTATGTCGAATGGTGGAGGCATATGATGGAGTGGTGGAGAAATGTAGATCATAAACCGAAACCTGTTATGTTTTCTGAATAACAAACCAGAGATACATAAACAAATGTTCAAGATTTTTTCCCTACTTCTGTCTCAAGGCACTTTAACTAAACAATACACAGTATTCTGGAGAAGGCATAACAAAGATAAAGTAAAATTCAATGATTTCTGCCATTCAATCGCTTTTGGAGTGAAAGATGTTAAAGTATTTGTAGATTATTAATATCTGTATTAAGACCCAATGGAACTTGACAGTGAAGTAATATGTATTTGTATGTTGTGTTTCATTGATCTTGTAATTATTCAGAATGGAATAAGTGATTTAGCAAGAAAAGTTGCTTGTGTTCATTACTGCAATTGTACAAATCATCATAGTGTTTTTCGAATTTTGTTTTGACTTTTTAAGAATGTGTTGTGTAATTAAAGTGACTTAGAAATAGATAACGCAAACTACTTCAAAAAAAATTTGGTTTTTGTAGACCTTATTTTGCTTTAAATACAGTATATTACGTAATGATAATTTTTAAAATGTAAATTTGCGATTTTTTTAAGAAGGCGTCATAGTTTCACTAAATATACATCAGTTATATAGTTATTATTATAAAATTAACTAAAGAAATTATATTATGTAATAATGAATATCAGTTCAATTCACATGACAGTTAGAATGTCTTACGTTTACTGATTAAAAAAAATCTAACTATTCGAAACGAATATTTATTTCCCTTAGCAGATAGTCTACGTTTTATTCAAATTTGAAGATATCAAGTATAATTAGCAGAGGATAAAATATTTTTTACTATTATATAATGCAATATAATAAAATACAATATAATGTAATGCATAAATCAGGAGCTCCCAAACTGTGCATCTCAACTAATTCCAGGTCTTCGCAGGATATTTAAAATTTTTGTGAATTTGTGGAGTTTTTTGGTTTAAATCAAAGATTCAATAAATGCTTTATTCTTACGCATCGTTGGCGAAACAATCAATGAGTGTATTGTATGTTGAAAAAAACACGTGAAAAAAGGATTAACACATTAACAACATCTTAGTTTACCGTAAAAATTGAACAATCATTATAATATTTGAGATAACTTGGATGTAGTGTTATTTTCGTATTTAAGAAGAGATGTATTTTACGTGAAAAAAGGCATTGTTCAGGGAAAGGCGAGATCTTGGCAACGGTCTTGTGAGTTGCTAAGCTCCTGTGAAAAAAAACAAACAAAGGAGATCATAGAGGGAAAAGGTCCAAATAAATATGCAAATATCTCCTGTTGCTGGATAACAGAAATGTTCAGAAGAACTTATCTGTAATAATTGTGTTCGTAAATGACTGTCTTTAATATTTTTTCTCGGAAAGAACTATTAGAAGTAAATGCACTGAAATGCTTATTTAATAACAAATAGAAGAATTTATTTTATTTGAGAATCACGATTTAATTTTTCGATTGATTTAGAAGAAGGGGAATTAAATATAAATATTTTTTTTCGATTCTAGATATTAAAGGTTTTTATTAAGCCTATTATCTTTGATAATTATTGAAGAACTATTTACTGATCCACCACAGAATTTAATAAAAATATGCTTCTTTTTTCAATTTATATGAAGTAGTCTTTCAAACTTTTGCTAAATTCTTCGAAAATAAATGCTTATTAACTTTTTTATGCTTTTTTTGGTCTAACTTTAATAAAAACCAACACTGTTAATTATGTGATTTTATTAGCCTTGGGACGCCTTGAAGAAATTGCTGAAATAATACTAAAATACTAGTGAATGAAATCGTTTGGAAACATCTGATTTATATGCAAGTATATTAATTATGCGAAATTGGTATTTAAGTCTTATTATTATGGAAATCATCATATAATCAGGTCGTTTTTGTAAAAAGAAGGGTTAGTAGAGAACTTTAAAAATAGAATTTGCAGAATATTAAGTACAAGAAAATGAACAGTAAAATTATTTAATTTAACAAGTTTTAAAAAAAAAAATTGTATTTAATGTAAATTGGGAAAAACCTCCATTCTAAAGAACAATGAGCCATTAATGAACTGAATTTGTTTTCTCTCTTCGAATAATATATTGATAAAGATTCCAATTCTTACTTAAAACAAGAAGAGAGGATTTTTTGATATTTATTCTACACAATGACTAGATATTTCCAAAGACGTGTAATTTTTTTAAAATCATGTAAGAATCAATCTTACTCCTGCAATCTATTAGTATATATTATCCTTGTAATGAAAAAGAAAATGGCGACACTCAAAATTCTGTAATTTATAATTAATAAATAAAAGTACCTAACAATTGTTAGCTAGCATTGATATTTGATACTTTGATATTATTGTAAAATGTAATCCAAAATTTGTAAAGGCCTAATTTGCTTCTGTTATTTTTTATAGTCTGATGAAAAGGCCTGTATACGATGCCTTGTAACATGTAACGAATATGAATTTTTTAAATGTTTTTTTATCTCTAGTTGTGTGTTTGGTCCCATTTTTTTCAATTATTCCCTCTACACACTGTATTAATGAATTGTTTTCAAAGTTTAGTTATTGTTTGATTTCAAGTAAAATTGGATCAGTGGTGGGAATTTCGGAAATAAATTCCCACGAAGACGGAGGTTTGTATAGAAAAGATTTCTTAGAACATATAACTAAAAATTCCACAGTATTTGGTTTATGGAGATTTGCAATACCATTTATCCAATCGATTTCATCAGGCACTGGATATGTGTCCCATTGTTCAGAATTCATATCAAGGCAATAAACTGATCTCGGGTATTTCTGAAGAATGTATAACTTTCCATTTACATGTGCGACATTAAGGGACGTACAGTGAACAAACGTTACCAATAATGGCGATCCTTTAACCCATTCATTAGAGTTAAGGTTGTACAAGATTAGATTGCTTTTCCCAATTAAGCACAAGCGGTCTTCAATGGGGATTACTTTTCCTGGATAAGGCATTCTTATAAACTGGTCCCATGACTTTGTTGAAAGGTTGTAACGTTCAATTGATTCAGCGAAATCCACTTCCAGGTTTTTTGTTGAAAGACCACCAATAACATAGATGCAGTTCAGTAATTTCACAGCGTCTGCATTACAACGCTTCTCTTTCATAGGACTGATTTCAAGAAGTTTTTCATTTAATAAATCCAATTTGTAACAGTTGTTGATTGGATCCCCTTGATTATTTCTTCCCCCTAAGAAAAAGATGCAATTGTCAGAACTGCAGACTGCAGAGAACTTTGTTTTTGAGAAAGCATTGCAAATTTTCTCATTTTTTATTTCAATCCATTTGTGAAGATCAAACTTAAATTCGAAAATTCCTTTCCTATATCTGTCATAACATAGAATTCGAGATAACTTGGAAGATTCATTTTCCTTTCTTAGTCGTTTTCTGGAACTTTCTTCTTCTATCTGGATCTCTTCATTTGCTTTCGTCTTGTTTGATGAATTATTGAACTCAAACGTTGTAATGCCTGATGCTGAACTGCATCCTGCCTTTGAATTAGTTTGAAAATCCTTTATTATTGATTCACCAAAAAAGATTTTGGAGCACTGCTTGTGAAAATATAAGTTCTCATTGAGAATGGGATCATCCATAAGATTCCGTAAGTACATATGTCCAAGCTTCTCAAAATCAATTTTTTCTAAGAGATTGGTAAGTTTACTGTATCTCCCTCGTTCACCAAAATTGATCCAAGAAAGAACAGCACTAAACATTTCTTCTTGATTTTCAGGATTGCCGACATTTACTATCAATAGGGAATTAATTTGTTCAAAAGTAAGTTTCAGGAAATCCCGTGAAGATTTAAGGGAACCTATACTCTCTTGTAAACGTTCCAGATATGCTTGTTTCACTAGATCGCTATTCAGGTCATCAAAAACTTGCCATTGGGAAAGAAGATCTTCAGGAGAATCCGAACTTAGAAGAAGATCTAAGCAATAACTGTACAATAAAGGAATTTGCAGTTTTCCACTAGCTTCTATCAAATCCGTCAGAAGTGTTTTCGATGCTTGATTTACATCAATACAGCCACTATAACAGAAATTCACGACAGTCTCTAATGTCTTCGGATTCATGGATTCAATGAATACTACTTCTGTGTCCGGATTCCTCTCGAAATGTTCTCTCAGGCTGGGACTCGCAGCAGACAAGATTACTTTGTGAGCTGGGAAATCTTTGCCTTGGCAGTTAAGTCTTACATCAGTTAAAAATGGTTTTCGACGCATTTGTTCACTCTGAATTATTAAGGTCTTCAAGTAATTCTGTTGAAGTACATCCATTTCGTTTTCAGTCATTTCTGAAACAAATAAATAAAATATACAAAAACTTCCTGAAACGAGAAAATATCAACGTTTGTTTAGTGCTAAAGTAACCAAATTTTAAACAAAAAATATTGAATTATAGAATAAGAAAATAAAAAAATCTGTTGATATAGAGAATCATCAATGAATGAGACCAAGTGTTTATTAGTGCCATCCTACAGCTGGCGATCACGTTCTTCTTACAGCAGGCGATCATCAGCCAGAGGTAGTCACCAGTAAACGTTGGCCATAAACAATGTCTTAAAGTAGGGAATATTAAATGTAGGGAATTGTCACAATGTTAATGATCTATTTTTAAAATCCAAAAGAAGGTGTGAAGTTCCTAAAGAACTTATAGTCTGCTGTCTTTAAAATGCAATCCTTCATTTTTTCCTTAATTTTTTTAAGTCATGAAAACAACACACAAAAAGCAGAAAAGACGGTATTTGTGGAATGCAAGGAGTCGGAGTTTTCCATTTCTTAAACGAAATGCCAATTTTACTTTTTGAAGTTATTTAAGTTTTTTGTTGAAAAAATTTCAGTTTTAATTAAACAATATGTAATTACTGCCAAATGTATTAATATTCTTTATTTAAAACTCAATAGTTTCCAATGCTTTTCATACCATCTTTATATATATACATATACAGTGCAACTTGGATACTTCGAAGCTGAAGGGACCACTACAAAACTTCGAATTATCCAAGACTTCGAATTAAACAAGTTATATCTTTTTACTTCAGGACCACTGAATGCTTGAAAAGATTATTCTGTCAATAAGTAAATATTTATTCACAAAGAGCATGGTATGAAAGACTTAAACACTACATGTATGTAAACAAAATAAGATTTATATTACGTAAGCAATAGTACATATTACATTAAATACAGAAAATTATAGTTTTTCAAAAAATTGTCAATGCCTGATTGTTTTGTAGAATTCAGTCGCTTATTGTTAGCAAAATCATCAAGCATGTTTAGTGAACGGAAAACAGCTTCACTTACGTTGGTTTGTCCTTCAATGTACCGACGAAATTCGGCACTATCCGTAATCATTGGCGATTTGGCATTTCTTCTTCACACCCTTTTCTATCTCGCGAATGACGGTGACCTTTTCAGCTAAAGTTAAATTCTTGTACACGTGCGGTTTACTGAAAGACATGGTGACACTGACAGCAGGAAGCTCGAATGGTGTCTGAAGCGTCACGTGTCGAACGGTGGCGGGAAGGGGATTTCAGTTGTCACGTGTCGAATTTCTTAACGATGAAACGCCGAAAAGTCGTTTTGGTTCGAAATTTTTTATAAAAAACTTCGAATTAAGGAAGTTGAACTTCGAATTATCCACGATTTTTTAACATTGATTTAATAAGAAGTTCAAGGGACCAAGAGAAATCTTCGAATTAACCACGATTTCGAATTAAAGACGTTCGAATTATCCAAGTTGCACTGTATATGTATAACATATTATATCTCTTCATGTTGTCAGTTTCAAGGCAAAGACACACTTCGGAAAGATTTCAAGTATAAATGTTAGATCGTCTTTTGTCCATAAATATTCATATCAAGATTCCCGAATATTTATGCAGCGGATCAAAGGTTACTGGGGCGAGGGATACACACTTGCAGAACTACTGACTAATTTTCGTTGGCTCCCATTTCTAGGAAAGTAAGCATACAAAATATTTTCGTTTATAATTTATTTCTATGTAATATTGTTCAAATAACAATAATTACTCAATAGACGACAGTAGTTGTCTCATAACATTCTATTCTGACTAAAAATACAAATTTCATTAAAATGGGGACTATATAACCTGTGCTCATCAGCCAGACCAACTCCCTGACGGTGCTACGATTTTTTGATTTTGCTTTCGTTGGAGGGATGCCACTTTCGGGAACCAGAGTGGTTTCCTGATCACCTTTCTGAATTAATCCAGAGGAAGTTGGTCTGGCTGATAAGTAAAGAACGAGGACTGTCCCAGACTCTCACTGATGATGGCTCAGAAATTTTTAATTTTGTGTCTCATTAATTTATTTTTTTATGTTCACTGATAGCACTTTTTCAAAAAAAATCACTTTGGTGCCAAAGTGACTTTTTTAATATACCTTTTTTTGATATTAAAACATTTTTAATTTTAAAATAAAAATTTCCTTTTTGTGCTTTAATCGTTTGAAATAAATTATAGAAAGTAAATCAGAAATTAAAAAAAGGAGCTTTTTAGGTTTTTATCTTATATGATGTTCTGGTAATGAATAATCTGAGGCATTTAATCAAACCAGCACTCACAAGATAAAACTGTTGATTAAAGTTATTTTTATCTCTTATCAGATTAGAAAGCTTGTTTCAATTTCAATTCGTTTAATTTTTTGAAAATTATTTCTAATATTTGCTTATAAATAAAATCTGCCTTTCACGAAATTTATAAGGGCAGTTTTAATTATGAAATTCGTTATCAGGATGAGGTTGCTTAGTTTACTGTTTCAAAAGCATTGCATTTTGAAAATTTCACATTACATTTCGGCGAACGCAAGACTATTGAAGTTCTGTAAATAGAACAAGAACGTGTGGTGGTCAACATAAATTTTACAGAAAATTTAGCAGGAATAAGATTAAGCAAATGATAAATAAATTACGATTCTTACGAATGAGGCGATCTTATCGGGCGCCAAAATATACTTTATTTGAAAAAAAGGCCCCTTTTTTTT